>PVIH01015824.1:0-48032 GCA_004025045.1 Sigmodon hispidus
AATTTTGCAGGGTATAGTATTCTAGTTTGGCATCCATGCTGTTTTAGCATCTGTATAACTTCTGACCAAGCCCTTCTAGCTTTCATCATTTCCATTGAATAGTCAGGCGTTATTCTGATGGGTCTGCCTTTATATGTGAGTTGGCCCTTTTCTTTTGCAGCTCTTAAAATTTTTTCTTTGTTCTGTATGTTTTGTGGCTGGATTATAATGTGGCGCGCTGACTTTTTTTGGGGATCATATCTATTTGGTGTTCTGTAAGCTTCTTGTATCCTTATAGGCATTTCCTTCTTCAGGTTAGGAAAGTTTTCTTCAATGATTTTATTGAAAACATTATCTGTGCCTTTGAGCTGGTATTCTTCTCCTTCTTCTATTCCTATTATTCTCAAATTAGGTCTTTTTATGGTGTCCCAGATTTCCTGAACATTTTGAGTTATGGCTTTTTTAGTTTTACTACTTTCTTTGACTGATATATCTATTTGAGCTACTGAGTCTTCCACTTCAGAGATTCTATCTTCCATCTCTTGAACTCTGTTTGTTATGCTTGTATCTGTGGTTCCAGCTTTTTTCTTCAGGTTTTCTATTTCCATCTTTGCTTCATTTTGTGCCTTTTTTATTGCTTCTATTTCAGCTTTTATTTCAGCTTTTATTACAGCTTTTAGTTCCTGGCATGTTTCTTTCATAGATTTGTTCATCTCTTCCAATTTTTTGTTTGTATTTTCTTCTATTTCTTTAAGGCTTTTTTCATATCTTCTTTTAGAGCTTCGATGATCATCAAAAAGGAATTTTTGGTGATGCTTCCTTCTGTTTCCTCTTCATTGCTCAGTTCAGGTCTTGTATTTCTAAGATCGCCACTCTCTTCTGTAGTTACCATGTTGTCCTTTGTATTATTATGTAATTTTTTGCACTGACGTTTGCCCATGGCTTCAGTGGTTCACGATTAGATGGGTTCTGGTCATTTGTGGCACTCGAGTTTGTGTGCCTCCTGTCACCTCTCTGGTCAGGGTCTGATTCTGTCTTTCAGAGATCCCTGCAGTTGTTGGTGCACTCAGTTCGAGGTTGTGGTGGGTAGCTGTGCAAATTCCCACAGCAGGAGCTGTGGGTGTGGTCAGGGGCAGAGTTTACCTGCCCCTGCTCCAGAGTGTGCTGGGACTCTGCAGAGAGCACTTGGTCCCCAATTGTCCATTTCTTTAAAATTTTCTGGTTTGATGGAGTGCAAGCTTTGAAATTATGTCCTCTCTCTGCCTTTTAGTTAATTTGGATAAGGATTTGTCCATGTTTGTTCATGTTTGTCCATGAAGAGTTCCTTTTTTCTTTCAAATTTATATTGTTCTCTTTGTCTCTATTTTACATATTTTAGAGCTGAATTTAGTTACTTAGTTTTTTTTTTCCTTGTATATCTTTAATCAAAGTCCCTTCCCCACAACATCAGGTCATTCTTTCTTCTCCACATCTCCCCATTCCTGCCATGGGCAGGTGATCCCAAGGTCCCAAGGTCCCAATATTGCTTAGTTCAGCCTCTACTCCTAGCAGATTTAGTTTTCTCTCCCCAACATCAAGACTGAGTCAGGTGTTCCTCTAGGGGGAGTGGGATCCAAGGAGTTAGTCCAAGGTGTTTCTGATCCCAAGTTGTTCAGTGGTTGTGGCTTGCAGCTTGGGCATGCTTTGATTTTCTTTTGTTTGTTTGTTTGTTTGTTTAGAGTCCACTAATGAGTGAGCACATCCCCTGCCTATCTTTCCAGGTTTGTGATACCTTGCTCAGGAGGATATTCTCCAAATCCATCCATCTTTTCATTGAAACAAGTAACTTGCTGTTGAAAGACACATGTGAATATTGATCCTCATGAGAAGTAACAAACTCTGCCAACCTCTTAATAAAGTTAGTTCTTGTCACCTTTAGTTATGCAATGTTAGCATGATTTTTGTCTGCACGTTACACATTTTATCTTTAAGTTTCAGAGCAGTGCAAAATAGATGTTACTTCTTCATTTTACATATAAGAAAAACAAGCTCCCCTCAGTATGCTAAATGACCAACCAAACGCAAGTCTAATAGGATAAAAATTGGAATAGCCTGGGTGCAATATTTTTGTTCTGAATAATTGCTTATTCGATCCATTTGCCTGCAAATTTTAGGATATCATTTTTTCTTACTGCTGAGTAGTACTGCATTGTGTAGATGTACCACAGTTTGTTAATCTATTCTTCAATTGAGGGACATCTAGGTTGTTTCAAGGTTCTTGCTGTAACAAATAATGCTGCTATGAACATAGTTGAGCTAATGTAATTGGAGTGCGACTGTGTGTCTTTTGGGTATAGACTCAGAAGTGGAATTGCTGGGTCCTGGGGAGATTGATTCCCAGTTTTCTGAGAAACCGCCCTACCACATTCCAGAGTGGATGAACAAGCTTACACTCCCACCAACAATGGAGGAGTGTTCCCCTTGCTCCACACCCTCTCCAGCATAGATTGTCATCTGGGTCTTTTATCTTAGCCAATTTAACAGGTGTTAGGTGGTATCTCAAAGTTGTTTTAATTTGCATCTCTCTGATAGCTAAAGATGTTGAACACTTTTTCAAGTGCCTTTCAGCCATTTGTAATTCTTCTGCTGAGAATTTCCTTTTTAGTTCTGCACCTCATATTTTGATTGGGTTCTTCAAGGTTTTGGGCTCTAGATTCTTGAGCTCTTTTTATATCTTAGAGATCAGTCCTCTGTCACTTGTAGGGTTGGTGAAAATCTTTTCCAATTTTGTAGGCTGGCGTTTTGTCCTATTGACAGTGTCCTTGGCTTTACAGAAGCTTTTCAGTTTCAGGATGTCCCACTTATTGATTGTTGTTCTTAGTGTCTATGCCACTGGTATTATATTAGGAAGTGGTCGCCTGTGCCAATTCATAGAAATGTATTTCCCACATTCTTTTCTATCAAGTTTAAAGTGGCTGGGTTTATGTTGAGGTCTTTGATCCACTTGGATTTGAATTTTGTGCAGGGTGACAGGCTTGGATCTATGTGCGTTTTTCTACACACCACCATCCAGCTATGCCAACACCATTTGTTAAATATACTATCTTTTGTTCATTGAATATTTTGGGCCTCTTTTTCAAGATATGGTGTTCATGGTTTTTTGGGTTAATGTCTGGATCCTCAATTCTATTCCATTGATCCACAAGTCTGTTTTTATGCCAGTACCAGGCCGTTTTTATTACTGTAGCTCTATAGTATAAATTGAAGTCAGGGATGGTGATGCCTCCTGAGGTTCTTTTGTTGAGCAAAATTGTTTTGGCAATCCTGGCTTTCCTGTCATTCCAAATGAAATTGAGTATTGTTCTTTCAAGGTCCGGAAAATATTGTCTTAGGATTTTGGCAGGCAGTGCATTGAATCTGTAGATTTTCTTTGTTAGAAATGCCATTTTTACTATGTTGATCCTACCAATCCAGGAACATGGGAGAGCTTTCCATTTTCTGATATCCTCTCCAATTTCTTTTTTCAGTTATTTAAAATTTTTGTCAAATAGATCTGTATTGTGGTAAAAACTGGTTTTGAGATATGTTTTAAACAGGGTTTATTTGGTGAAAATCGCTTATAAAACAGAGCCGGTTTTAAGAGAAGATGACAGGATGAGATTGTAGCGCGTTGGAGCCTTTTTAAGGAAGACATTTTATTTTTATGTCATATGTCTGAACTCTCGGGCAGCTGGGGCAAACTGTGTACTTGGTCAGGGAACTCTCGCAAAAGAATGACGACTTTTTGTCTTGGTCTTTTTTTTTGAAGGTCTACTTTTGGAATCTTTTTTAGTTAACCACGCCCCGCTTGTCTCCAGTCTTATGACGTGATCTTTATATATATAGTTTTTGATTTCCCGCTACATCTCCCCATTTTGTCTAAATAGGAAGGTTTTAAACTAGGTATAAAACTATATATTATAGGGATCATCATAAGACAGTGTTTGGGAAAGAGAAAGGTATTAACATAAGTGAGGTCAAACTACTGTTAACAAACAACGACTATAAAGTATAATTTAATATTTAAAATGTTGATACGAGAAAATGTATAGGGATTGGTTTAAGGCTGTTTATCTTAAACAATAGAGTTTTAACACTTGAGTGTCTTTGTTGAAATGTGAAGTAATAACAACTTTAACTATTTAATTTTTAACACTGTCAAGACCTGAGAAGGAAAATATATATCTAATGTTGGAAGCATGAAGTAATTTTTAGAATTTAGGAGAAGACAATGTCAGTTAATTATTTGGACAGTTATCTATTACTTTTTTGTATAGCGGGAGCATTTATTTTTGTGGCTATTGGCCTACGATATCTGACAAGTTTTTATAGAAACAGGGTATTTTTTGGTAGGACTGTCTTATCTTGTCTAGGCAGGCTTTGGCAGTCTCTATTTTTTATTTTGTAGGTCTATTTTTGACAGTGAGCACACTGACAGCAGTAGGGGCAAGTGTAGTCTTTTTGCCCCTCAGGCCATTATTTATTAAACAAGACAATTTCTTTGTAAGATGTCTGTGATGTTTAACACCACCTTGAGAAAGGAATGGTGATGTCAGGAGTTGTCATGTTTTTTAAGGTCAAATTTGAGATAACAAAATCTTGAATGTCATATTTTTTTGGTTTATGAGGTGGTTGAAGACACTTATCTATTGGATGTATTTTAACATGTTTTTGAAAAATTTGAGTATTTTGACTTTTAGGTGATAAATTTGAGTAACCATAATCTGTAATCTCAATCAACTAAGAAAGTGAGGCTAACATTGTAAAAATAGGCATTTTAAAATGAGTGTACAGCTCTTTTAAATAATTTTAAGTATAACAATTTTAGGAAAATTGACCAAAATATATATTTTTTATTAAATGACAACAATATTTTAACTATATATCATTCCATATAAAAATATATCTAAACAGATTTATATAAAACAACTTATGTGTATAGTATAACAAAAGTTATGACTATTATAAATAATTAGAGGTAGAAATTGTATTATGGAAATGACAATGTACTTAGTATACACCAATGTGCAAAATATTTTAGACAGAGGTAGACACGTTTGTTTTGTTTATAATTTTTTATATGGCTTGGCTTATTATAATTGAAGCAAATAATGTTTTGATTTTTTATCTTAGCATTAGTAATGGCTTGACCTATTTAATTTTTTTATTATGGTGTATATATTTAGCATTAAGTGTATATTGAATCTATTTATCTAAGGGTGTATTTTTGATCTTTAATGGCATGATTAATTTTTTATATGTCATATTAGCATTATTGAAGGCCAAAGAGAGTATTAATTGTTTTTTAACTTTTGGATCTGAAACTGTTTTATTTATAGTTTGAGTTAACTTTTGTAAAAAGTTTGTATAAGGTTTTATTGGACCTTGTTTAATTTGGGTATATGACTCAATTTTTTGTTTTGGTTTTAAAACTTTTTTTTTAAGCATTTAAGGCGGCAGTATGACATAGTAACAGAGCATGGTTATCATAAGTAGCCTGAACTGATAAATTAGTAAACTGGCCTTTTTTAAGGATTTGGTTTTTGGAGATGATAACATTTTTAGTTTTATTTTGAGATTTTAAGGCTTTAGCCTCTTTTTTAAACTAATTTTTTTATTGGAAGTTTTGGCCATTGTTAACACTGTGTTTGGTCAAATTTTTTTAGTTATTAGCAATTATTTGATTTTGTGTTGACTATGAGTTTAAGGATTGTCTTATAAAAGATGAGTGTATATTATAGTTTATTATGGTTTTTTTTAATGTTTTTAAATTTTTTATGGGTATAGGTTTATAATTGTATGTCACATTGTTAGAAGTCTTTTTATATGGTTGTGGTTTTTTGGCCTCTGTCATAATTGGGAATAGAGCTGGAGGGACGGGGGGTAGTTTTTTATGGTAACTACTTTAGGTAAAGAATCTTTTTTGTAATAGCATCGTTTAAGAGGGGGCTCTGGGTTATTTTGAGCAGGTGTCGCCTTAAAATTTTTTTTTTAAATCTCTAAATGAGCCTCATAATTTTTTAACTTAGTGGTAATGGTCTTTTTAGTGTTTTAAAGTTTTTTATAAATGATTTTTTTAATAATTTTATAGAATGGAATATTTTTTTAGATTTTATATTTATTTTTTTATTATTTTTTGTTTAAATTTTTTAGAGTTTTTATTTATTATTTTAAAATTTTTATTTATTTTTTTAATTTTTATTTAATTTTTTAAAATTTTTATTAACATAAGCCCTGTACTCCTCTCTAACAAAATTTTTATTTATTTTTTTAGATTTTTTATTTAATTTTTTAAAATTTTTATTAATGTGAGCTTTAAATTTTTTGTGATTAAAGTAGACCTTTTTTATGGAAACAATGAGTTTTTGGAATGTCTTAATATGTTTATCTATGTCAGACATCTTAGTTTTATATTTTTTATGTTGAGATCTCTTAAAATAAGTAGGTAAGAAATATATTATCACACAGAAAAGCAAAAGGACTCTTGGGTGGAGATAACTTTTAAATTTGTAATCTTGGAAATAATCTTTTATCACCATTGTGACAAAGTGAGAAAAATTTTGAACATTTATTTGGTAAGACATTGTAGAAAGGAAAAAAAATATGTAGAAAAGGAAGAAAAAAAATATATTCAGATGTAGTGAGAACTTACGGCCAGCAGATGTCGCTGTCGTGATCAGCATCGGCAGCAATGGTGTGGGGAAACGAAGTGGCGATTTGGCTGGGAGGGTCTTTTTTAGATCTTTTAACAAATCTTATCAGGCATGCTCTACTAGAACGGGTCAATCTGTCTCTCAGGAGGTCTGTCGCGGGCAGATTTGTTTTTGGTTGTGTACAGGAGGCTCGTGCGCAGCTGGTAACTAAAGTCATTTAGACCGGGTCTGTGGGCGAGTGAGGAACCCGGCGGGTTTGTAGAATTAGCCCCACGTTGGGCGCCAATTATTGTGGTAAAAACTTGTTTTGAGATATGTTTTAAACAGGGTTTATTTGGTGAAAATCGCTTATAAAACAGAGCCGGTTTTAAGAGACGATGACAGGATGAGATTGTAGCGCGTTGGAGCCTTTTTAAGGAAGATTTTTTTATTTTTATGTCGTATGTCTGAACTCTCGGGCAGCTGGGGCGAACTGTGTACTCGGTCGGGGAACTCTCGCGAGAGAATGACGACTTTTTGTCTTGGTCTTTTTTTTTAAAGGTCTACTTTTAAAATCTTTTTTAGTTAACCATGCCCCGCTCGTCTCCAGTCTTATAACGTGATCGTTTATATATATAGTTTTTGATTTCCCGCTACAGATCTGTTACTTCTTTGGTTATAGTTACTCCAAGGTATTTTTTTATTCTTTTCTTTATTTATTTTGTATTTATCAAGAAAAATAGTAAATTGAATTTAAAATGCTGATAAGTTAACACTAACTATAAAGAAAATAAAAATCATAAGCATGACTTATCAAGGGTGATAATGCAAATAATTTGCTATACATAAAATTACTGTGTGTTCAGCCTTCCCTCCGAATTTTTTTTCTATCCCTCTATACCCTTATTCAAGGTCCCTTCCCCCTCCTGCCACATCAGGTCATTTTTTCTTCTCCACAACTCCCCATCCCCTCCCTGGTCAGGCAGCAGACAGTCCCATGTTCTCACTGATCCAATAATGCTTAGTTCAGTTTCCAGTCCTGTCAAATCGAGTTTTGTCTCCCCTCCCTCAAGCGTGAGTCAGGTGTTCCTATAGGTCGAGTGGGATAAGAAGGGTCAGTCCAGGGTGTCTTTTATGTTTTTCTAAAGTGTTGTTGATAGTATGAGATCTCTCAAGGTTTTTGTGGGTTTTTTTATTGTTTGCTTTTGTGTACAAAATCTTTTTTTGTTCATTAATTAATTTTAATTATTTCAGGTATTAAAAAACTATATAAAACATTACATTTAAAGGAAATTCAAGAGAATGAAAATGTAAACTTTTCCAAATATTGGAAGAAATTTAAAAAAAAAAATTCTTCACAGTAAAAGATTTTTACATACCTTAAAGGAAACCCATAATAAAACTTACAAACCAAGATCAGATATTGTTTCATGTCATTATAATGCTATAAACATGCATCTTTGAACCATTTTCATTGTATTCCATGAATCTGAATAGACTGTGTATTAATTTTCATTGCATTCTTGAAAGTTGTTAATTTTATTCTTATTTCTCTCTTATTCATTTTTTATTCAGTAGAAAGTATTTCAAATTCCATGAGATTGCAAGATTTCTGTTGTTTCTGTTACAGATAACATCTAACTTTAATCCAGTGAGTTATTTTATTTTTCTTGTATCTTTTGAAGCTTTCTTTGTATCCATGTATGGGGTAAATGTTGGAGAAATTGCAGGAGTTTCAGAGAGCATAGTAGTGTATGTGTGTGTGTGTGTGTGTGTGTGTGTGTGTGCATGTGTGTGTGTGTGTGTTCAGTTACATGTTCTGAAAATACCTGTGAGGTTCATGAGGTTTATAACATCTGTTAGCTCCAGCATTTCTCTTTTGAGTTTTTTGTCTGGATAGCTTTGTCCATTCATAGTGGGATACTGAAGTCTTCTACTTTTTGTTTGAGGATTAATACATGATTCAAACTCTAGTAGTCTTTCTTTTACAAACATTGGTGACCTTGTGTTTGGGGCATAAATGTTAAAATTCAAATGTTTCTTTGGTAGACTCTTCTTTGGTGGATATGTAGTGTCCTTTCCCATCTCTTTATTTAGTTTTGGTTTGAAGCCTATTTTGTTAGATAATAAAATGGCTATAGCATCTTAATTTTTGGAATATATTTTCTGGTTCTTTGCTCTGAGGTAATGCCTATCATTATATTATAACCTAAAATATAAAATTAAAAAGGTATCTCTCCAGTTGATATTGAAGTGTGTTTCTTGGCTACAGCAGAATGGTTATCTAGAGAAACAGAATGAGAGAGAGAGAGAGAGATGTACAGACAGCCTATTTCACTGGTAGGAGTGGTCTACAGGTTATTAGGGAGTACTTGATGGATTTGCAGATGAAAATAGAGCATCAAGTAGGGAGAGAGAGGTTGGAAGAAGAAGGTCTATGTGATCCACAGTAGATATGAGCAGAGAAGGAAGGACGTCTCCAGCAAGTGTTCTGGAGATAGGGAAGGAAGCAGGGGTTGGGTATGAGTGAGAGGAAATAGTAATGAAGGTCATCAGTTAGCTTACCTGTATTTCTGGTCTGCTCAGGGAATGTTCCCGGGGAATACCTATTGCTGTTGAAGGACAAAATAATAGAATGAGTTGGGGGAAGAAAGTTTGGAGGAGAAGGTCTTCCTGTTCCAGTAGAGATGGAACCAAAGAGGAAAGAAAAAACACAGCAGGTATAGTGTTACAGAGGGGAGATGAGAATAGGGGAATTGGGACTGAAAGAGGAGAAGGAGAGATGAAGATTTGTCTTTTCCTGTGGGCTTCCTTTGCTTGGTTGAAACATTTTCTAGACTTTCTGGCATGTGTATGTTTATAGAACAGTGTCTATATACAAAAGAATATTCCTTGTCTGCTAAGCTGATGCAGAAAATTGACCCTTAAGTACATGATGAGTAGTATACTAACTTTTTATCTAATGTTTGCAAATGAAAGTTAATGAACAAATAACTACCCATACTTGGTTGATGTCATTCTCTCATTATCTATTAGAGTTTTGTAAAAGGGTATTCTTAGATCACTGATTACAATATTTCATCAAAAGATTTTACTGTAAAATTTGAGACACACCACTGGAAAGAAGTTTTATGTTATACAATACCAAAAGTTACACCTCAAGAACACTTTAGTATTCTAAAGGATGAATCATATAATCCACTTACAGGAAACCACTAATGGGTTCTCTTATAAAGTCTAGGAGGATCTTTAAGATTGGTACTCAATTTTCCTGATGTTGAAACCCTTTAGTATAGTTTTTTTGTGTTGTGGTGACCTAACCATAACTTTATTATGTTGCTACTTCATAATTGCAATATGGCTAATGTTATGAATTATAATGTAAATATCTGATATACAGGAAGTCTAATAGACTTTCCCCAAAATTGTTTCAACCCATTGGTTGAAAATTACGGATATATAATGTAGCAATATAAAAAAATAAAGTGCAGCTCAAAAACCATGTCACATACCAAGCAAAGACCATAATTACCAATGAGTTGTAAGAGTGTTTAATTAATATAATGTTTTGAAGTCTACAAATTAAAATTCAAGCAATGTGCAAGACAGAGGAAGGAAAAGAGAATATATATAATATTTGTGTATATATGTAACTGAAACAATCTTTTAATTCAAGTGTATTCATGTCAGTGATTCTCTCCAGTTGACACTAGGGGATAGAACAGGATGTTAAAGGGAGAAACACAGGTTTTTGACTAAGAATGTTTATTGCATAAACTTGGACAGACTAGATTAATGAGTTTTTCAATCATTGTGACTAAATTGTTAAATAAACTCTTAAGATTTATTTATTGCCTAGCTTCACAGACTTTATTTTAAAAGCTAAAGTTCTGCTTATTCTAGATTAATGGAGTAGTAACTATTATCTGTATTAAATATTTTACATTAAGATATCTGTTCTACCATAATTAATAAAATACAATAAATTTGTAAAAATAAAGAATGGTTCCTGGAATGGTTTGAAGGGAAGAAATGGAAAAGAGAAATGATATAATTATATTATAACCTAAAATATAAAATTAAAAAGGTATCTAATCTCCATTAACTAACTTCCTACTTCTCTAGAAAATATTTAATTATTTAACCTTATATGAGTAAATAAAAGTATATATTATATCTTATTACCTTCAAATTATCTTTTGATTTTCTTTTTATTTCTTTATTTATTATTTGGTGATTTTACATCATGCATCTCATCAAACTCTGTTACCAGTCTTCTCAGTTTCATACCCACTTTTATGACCTCCTCATTTACAACAAAACCCCATTCATGCTGCTCATTTACTTACTGGAGGATAATTAAACTCCCTGAGGCCAGCCCCTTAAACAAAACAAGTCCTTCCCCACCCACACCCCTGCCAGGAGACATCAATGAAGAAGTGAAGCACTGTATCATTTAGCTAAGTTCTGACCTTGAGCTTTTGTATACAATGATATATTTCTTTCTTCTTTTTTTTTAAGTCCACTAATGAGAGAGTATACCCCCTGCTTCTCTTTCTGGGTTTGAGATACCTCACATGGGAGGATATTATCCATTCTACCCATTTGCCAGCAAATTTTAGAATATCATTTTTCCTTACTGCTGAGTAGTACTGCATTGTGTAAATGTACCACACATTTTCAATCAGTTCATTAGTTGAGGGACATCTAGGTTGTTTCCACTTTCATGCTATTACAAATAATACTACTATGAACATGCTTTGGGATTGTGAATGTGAATCTTTAGGGTAAATGTCCAATAGTGGTATTGATGGATCCTTGGGGGAGATTGATTCCCAGTTTTCTGAGAAACTGCCATGCTGCAATCCAGAGTGGCTGAACAACTTTACACTTGCACCAACAATGAAGGAGTGTTCCCCTTGCTCTCCATCCTCTTCAGTATAAGCTTTCATCTATGCTTTTAGTCTCAGCCATTCTGACAGGTGTATGGTAGTATCATAGTTGTTTTGATTTGCATTTTCTGATGACTAAAGATGTTAAGCATTTTTCAAGTACCTTTCAGCCATTTGTAATTGTTCTGGCTGAGAATTCCTGTTTTAGCTTTGAACCTTATTTTTTAATTGAGTTATTTAGGGCTTTGGACTATAGTTTCTTGAGTTCTCTATATATTTTAGAGATCAGTCCTATGTCACTTGTAGGGTTGGTAAAAACCTTTTCCCATTCTGTAGGCTGTTGTTTTGTCTTAATGACTGTGTCCTTGGTCTTACAGAAACTTCTCAGTTTCATGTGGTCCCAATATTGATTGTTGTTCTTAGTGTCTGTGCTATTGGTGTTATACTTAGGAATTGGCCACCTGTGCCAATGTTTTGGAGGGGATTTCCCACTTTCTTTTCTATCAAGTTCAGCATAGCTGGTTTTATGCTGAGGTCTTTGATCCACTTGGATTTGAGTTTTGTGCATGGTGTTGGGCTTGGATTTATTTGCATTTTTCTATATACTGCTATCTAGTTATGCCATTTGTTGAAGATACTCTTTTTTTTCAATGAATAATTTTGACTACTTTGTCAAAAATAAGGTGTTCATTGGTGTGTGGATTAATGTCAGTGTCTTCAGTTCGATTCCATTGATCCATAAATTTGTTTCTAAGACAGTACCAGGCTGTTTTTGTTACTATAGCTCTATAGGATAGCTTGAAATCAGGGATGTTGATACCTCTTGGGGTTCTTTTGTTGAGAGAAATTGACTTAGCAATCCTGTCTTTCCTGTTTTTCCAGGTGAAATTGAGTATTGTTCTTTGAAGGTCTGTTGTTGTGATTTTGATGGGAATTGCACTGAGTCTGTAGGTTGCTTTTGGTAAGATTGTCATTTTTGCTATGTTGATCCTACCTATTCAGGAACATGGGAGAACTTTCCATTTTCTGATATCCTCTTCAATTTCTTTCTTCAGTGATTTAAAGTTTTTGTCAAACACATCTGTTACTTTAGTTATAGTTACACCAAGGTCTTTAATGCTATTTGCAGCTATTATAAAGGGTGATGTTTCCCTTATTTCTTTTTCATACCATTTATTTTTAGTGTATAGTAGTACTACTGATTCTTTTTATTTAATATTGTATCCTGCTACATTGCTGAAGGTGTTTATCAGCTGTAGAAGTTCCATAATAGAATTTTGTGGAGTTCCGTAATAGAATTTCCATAATAGAATTTGGTGGATCACTTACATATGCAATCTGCAAATTTACATTTACATCTGCAAATAGGAGTAGTTTTAATTTTTCTTTTCCAATTTGTATCCCCTTTATCTCATTTTGTTCCCTTATTGCTTTGGCTAAAACTTTGAGAACTATATTGAATAGATAAGGGGAGAGGGAACATCCTTGTCTAGTTACTGAGTTTAGTGGAATTGCTTTGATTTTTTTTCTCTATTTAGATTGATGTTGGCTATCAGGCTCTTGTATATCACCTTTATTATATTTAGCTATTTACTCTGTGTTCCTGTTCTCCAGGGCTTTTATCATAAAGGGGTGTCAGACTTTGCCAAAGGCTTTTGCAGCATCTAAGAAGATAATCATGGGATGACATTCACAGTTTTACATTTGTTGAACCATCTCTGTCTTTCTGGGATGAAGCCTTCTTGATCGTGCTGAATGCCTTTCTATGTACTATTTGTTGAGTATTTTTGTGTCAGTGTTTATAAGAAATATTGGTCTGTAATTCTCTTTCTTATCTGCCTCTTTGAGTGGCTTATGTATCAGAGTAATTGTGACCTCATAAAAGGAGTTTATCAGTGTTCCATTAGTTTCTACTATATGGAACAGTGTGTTGAGTATTGGTTTTAGTTCTTTAGTTCTGGTAGAATTCTGCACTGAAACTGTCTGGCCCTGGGCTTTTTTTATTTGGGAGACTTTTAATAACATTTTCAATTATCTTTGGGTTTATAGGTCTATTTAGGTCTTTAATCTGATAATGATTTAATTTTGGTAAGAGATACCTGTCCAGAATGCTGTCTATTTCTTCTAGGATTTCCATTTTTGTGGAGCATAGATTTTCAAAGTATGACCTGATAATTCTCTAGATTTTCTCGGTGTCTGTCCTTATGTCCCTTTTTTCATTTCTGATTTTGTTAATTTGGATATGCTGTCCCTGCTTTTTGGTTAGTTTGGATAAGTGTTTATCTGTCTCCTTGACTTTCTCAAAGAACCAACTCTTAGATTCATTTTTTCCTTTGTATTGTTTCAATTGTATTGATTTCAGCTCAAAGTTTGATTATTTCCTGCCATCTACTCCTTCCAGATGAGTTTGCTTTTAATTGTTCTAGTGCTTTCAGCTGTACTGTTAATTCTCGTGGGTGGGATTTCTTAATTCTTTTTATGTAGGGATCTAATGCTATGAATTTTCCTCTTAAGACTGCTATGATGCCAATGATGGTCTGAGAAGACTGTGTCCTACTGAACCTGTGCCCTGTCTCATGGTCTGTGTTCAGGGAGTCGAAGTCACTACTTCTATCTTTTGGTTTTCTGCCGAATATATTTGTGCTTGTTATTTAATACTTCAAAATATTTAACCCTCCTAGACTTGTATCTTTGTGAAATTATCCAATTATTTTCTAAGAATAAGTTTCTATAAATGATAAAATTTAATGAGAACTTATTTGAGGTATTACGGTAACATGATTCATTACCATACATATCTTCAAGATTATATATGAGAATTGTGGAGGATTATAATAATTTAAGAACCAAAATCAGTTCAGACTGACTTAACATTTTTATTCTAGTAGCTTTCTTTATTCATTTGTAAAAATTTAAAAATAATATTCATCTTATCATTAAGATATATGTTTAATAAATTAAAAAATATCATATCTTTATAAAGGTATACAAAAACCTTGTTGCTGTTTAGTTCCAAGTCTCTCAAGATTCTCCCTGTCTTTCATTTCCTCATCTTGATTGCATTTACTTTAAACTATTGCTGAGGCATTAATTTTTCTTTCCAAGGTTTCTGTGGAAATTTCACCACTGTGTCCACATTCATCTCTAATTCTGTATCTTAATTTGCTTATTTAAAATTCTTAGAAATTGATCAATTAAATGATAAATTTCTTATCTTATCTCTAGAAAATTTTGTTTATTTGACTGATACCATACTATTTGCAGTAGTTATTAAAAGCAGTCATTAATGAACAAATGCTGAAGGAAAGACCATACATTTTCTACAGATATTATAGCCATTAAGTAATTGCTAGTTATATCTAATAATAAATTTATAATTATATTATTTTTATTGTCACTTTTATATTCTATGTATTTTTACTAGAACATTAAAGATATGTGAGAAGTTGATGATTTATATACCTGTGTCAAAATTCAACAGATTCTGGTTTAAATTAGGAAGTATTATACAATAGTAGTCCCCAAAGACATTTTGTAAATTTATTCAATACATAATTTTGTATAGAGTTCTAAAATTCTGAAATATTTAACTGTAAATTCTAGACTATATTGCTTTTATTTTTCAGCTTATATAAACTGAAAGGAACTTTATTGGGGAAATATAAAGAACATTTTCATATTTTCAAAATTTTAATAAGAAATCTGATTGCCTAACTGCAATAATAAAATTTTACTTCTCTCTTAATGTTGTATTTCTGTGTCTGTCTCATATTCTGCTTAGTTACCACTAAATACTATTGTTTTTGTGGCCTAAATATTAAGAATGATTTTTCTCTAAACTATATGTTTCTGCAAGCAACTCTTACGTTTTGCTGTCCACATGAAATTTATAAATGTCTTTTCTTCTTCTTCTCATCATCCTCCTCTTCCTCTTTCTCTTTCTCCTCCTTCTCTTCCTCCTCCTTCTCCTCTTCCTACTCCTTCTCCTCCAGATCCTCTTGCTCCTCATCATCATTATTTTCCACCTACATGTTCTCCTATTCCTTCCCCTGCTCCTCTTCCTCCACTTCTTTCTC
The DNA here is from genome assembly GCA_004025045.1 of Sigmodon hispidus. Taxonomy (NCBI): domain Eukaryota; kingdom Metazoa; phylum Chordata; class Mammalia; order Rodentia; family Cricetidae; genus Sigmodon; species Sigmodon hispidus. The sequence goes on from PVIH01015824.1 coordinate 15,598, forward strand.
CTCTGCCCCTGCTTTTCTTTTAATGATGCTAAGAACTTTGCACTCTTGGAAGCACATGCTTGTTAATTTAACAGCCACACTTCTAGATACATAATTGGCACATGACTTGGAATACTCAGAATTGGATAGTTGGTGAATGAATGTGTTGTTATGATTTGTCCTTCCAATTTACTTTTTTTCATTGTGTGTATGTGTGCATCATTGTATGTGTGCTTACTCATTTGTAGTCATACAAATGTGTTTGGGAATGCGTGCATGTGCACACATATGGATACCTGAAGTGTATATTATATATCTTCTTTCATTATTTTACACTTTATAAACTCTTAATCTCAAGATGAAATCACAGCTTGCCAATTCATCTTGTCTTGATAGGCAACCTGCCTGGAGTTTTCCATGCAATTATGTGCATCATAGTAGATTGCAAATGATGACAATGCATGGTTAAAGCGGGTCTATAGGTCTGTACTGATGTCTAATCCTTGGGCTTGCACTGCAAGCCTTTATCTTCTGAGCTGTCTCTTCATCTCCTACCGTGAATTTAAGAAGGTAATAAGTGAAGAAGAACAATCAGTAGAAACTGCCTTATCTCAGATACCACAGACCACACCATTTTTATATAAAACAAAGCAAAATAGCAATAACAGGGAACACATAAAGTGAACAAACACACTGTTTATATATAAAGCTAAAGACTGATCTGCATTCAAGAAATAGCCCTAATTTTGGAAGCCATTCCTAGCTAGGTGATGTCTGAACTATGCTTTCCATGTCTGCTGCTAATGCTGTTAGATTCTCATTAGAATTTTATATTTCATTTCTGCATGAATCAGCTAGATTAAATTTCTCTGGGTTGCAAATAGAAACTATGTCATGCATCATTTTGACATCATCATTATCATCTGTATCCTTCCAATCATCACATCCTATCTCACACCTTCTTCAATGTGATGATGAGACATTGATATTTCACAGTCTGGTCTTCATGCTCCAATTTTTGAGGTACTCTGAGTGGAACCCAGCGCCATATTCATGATAGAGAGTGCTTTATTTACACTGGGCTAAAAGTAGTATCCATTTTTACATAGCCTCCAGTTAAGCCTGTTATAGTAGCACCAGAGATTTCCCTGGATCTGCCATACTTGAAGACATTTTATTCAGTTTATTCTCATTAGAATAAATTCACAAATCATTGTATTGACCACTGTTTTTTCTTTGTCAATCCTCATGTTTGGTCTTTCCTTCAGTACTGATTCATCTTTAATTACTCTGCATTTTCTGAAGTCTTTGAGCACAGTAGGTTTCTCAACGTGTCTTCAGGTGATAGACACCTGCAAAATAACAATTTTCTGTTTATTTTGTCATTAATTTTACCCCTGCTTTTTCTACCAGTGCCTGCAAAAATCGAACAAACAATCTAACAAATAGAGTTTTAAAGAAAGTTTTTGCTAGCTTAAACAAATGAATTGTGTCCTTAATAGTTTTTTTTCCCTTCATATCTTAATATAACAACAGATCTGAAGGAATTTAATGAACATATTCAGACAGCTAAATGTATGTCTACTTTAATTATGTGGGTGTTTGTGCAAGCACTTTTACTCAAAATCATTGCTATAAATGTGAATATGTGTAACTACCGTCTATACTTCAGATTTAGAAGCTCTTGGTAAACCAAGGAAACATTACTCACCGCAGTCCTTGTCATAGACTGTGTTCTGTGATTTAGTAGCTAAAATTTATTGACAGCCAACCTTGCTAGTGACAACTATGAAAAAGGAAGCAGCCGAAATATGAGGAGAGAATGTCATCTTGATTGAACACATGGAGGAATAGCTGTTTATTTTTGACTTTTCACATTGCTAGCCAGAAAACTACTGGCTGATCATCGAGAGTCTTTTGTTTCTTTTAAAATAGTTAGGAACACTAATGCTTTAAACTTACGTTTGCATTAGTCTTAACCATCACTAGCCAAGGCTGAAATAACCTTTCTGTGGCATGGGGAATTACAGCTGAACATCAAGTTTGTAATTTTGTTCTTTTGTAAACAGGAAACAACTGATGAAGAATGTAACTGCCTGACCTGTTCAGATGTCCTTGTCAGCATGTGCACATAATTGGGCAAATTAATGGTGTTTTCCAGTGGAATCTTTGCCTTTAAAATGTCTGCATCTACATGAAATGAGTATAATTCCACTCAATTTTTTGAGCTAAGCCACCCCCTTGTATAAATAGTATGGTCTCTAATACATCTTAAGAATTCCAGCCAGAACAATTTCTAATGCTATTGATGCTCCTAGACTTCTATCTCAACTAGCTTTTTATGACTATTAAAATCCTTCAGATTATTAGATAATGTGAACTTGGTCAAAATGTGTGATTCACCCAAGACTCATTTGGTAATATCTCACGTAGACCTACAGAAAACAGAAATTGATTATGAGGGAAACAGGAGAAAAAAAGGATAATATTGAAAGACTAGAGATATATATCAAATTTGTGAAATTTATGTGGAATCCTTATATTCATTAAAGCTATAGAAATTGAAAAAAAAGTGCTTTCAACGTGAATAGAAAATATGTTTAAATGAATTGTATATGCATTTCTTACTTGAATTTGATGATCATATTGTTTCCTGTTATACCAAAATTCAGCAAATAGGAATGGATGAAAAGAAAAAGGATTACTTAAACCTGACTGAAGAAAACACAGAGACACCGCTCCCCCATATCAATCACAACCTCATGCACATTTTTTTGTTTTTTTTTTTTTGTTTTTTTGGGTTTTTTTTGGTGGAGATATACAAGAATAATTCTTTCTCAGAGACATAAGGAAGAATGTAGATAGAAAATTGGCAAGATTCGTGACTTACATGGGAATTCCATTATGTTGTGTCTTTCAAGTTCAGTAATACTAGTGCCAAAATGCACTGGGATTGTCTGCCCATGACTCACTAGAAGCTCAGAAAGACTTCTTTAAACAAAAAGGAAATGAAAAAAATGCAGCAGAAAGGGAGTGACACAGTTTCAGTGAACACCTTTTGCACCAACCCTCTTGATTTACTCATTCCTCAGTCTTGAGGAATTTGTCACGTCATGGGCTATCTATGACTGTATTGTAGATTCTATCTAAGGTATCTTAAACACATAAGCAATGTAAGGTCTTGCTTGCTTGTAATTGAAAGAGCAATCATGGTCAAAATACAAACAGAAGCCAAAACTGGAAGACACAGAACAGTTTTAAACAGTAAGAATGAGAATAAGCATATGAATTCTATAGAAAACCTCATGTTTCTAGTTAATTATTTTTCAGAATTTTTTATTTAATAAAATTTTAATGAAACCAGAATTATGTGTCTGTCCTAATTCCATTTCCCTGTTCTAGTTATGTAGAACATTCTAATCTTGGCATTTTTCCCCATTGTCTCCAAACAATAGTTGTCTCATAAATAGTGGATAAGTGATCACTATCTGCTTTGGTCATTCTTTGGTTCCACCGGAGTAAATTTCAATATTAGTTTTCATTCTGACAATAAGCAAAGGGAAAATATAGAATTAAAAATAAGCTAAATATGAACAATAACAAAACAAATGGGCTTACTGTTAAGATGATAGTCTCCTAAAACCGGATTTGTGCTTCTTGCACAATTTTAATTTTAAGTCAGTTCCAAAACTAAAACCAATTTGTCCCCAAAACAAGCTTATTATTTTTGGAAATAGGGCATTTGAGAGCAGCTATTTACTATCTAGGTAAAAAGCAGACTTTTTTGGACATTTAACAAATTGTGAAAATGAACAAAAAGTATTTTAGGGATAATTTCAACAGTTCCATGTTAATTTTTCTTATAGTTTAATTTAAAAAGAGATTAGAATCCCATAGAATACCAAGAAGTAAATTTTAGCAATTGAACGATGCATTTTTCTTTATTTTATTTGTAGTAATAATACCTTTAGAATTCCTGAGGCACAAAAGGCAGTATTGCAGCTACTTCAAATATATTATGTAAGAATTACTGTTCATTTACCTACTAAGAAAACACATCTATAAATCTTAAAACTAATTTTCAGTTTAACTTACCATTCAGGAATCTGCAGATAATAGCAACTAAAACTTCTATAAAAAGTAAATTTTGTGTATATCTTATATTAAAATTTTAATTTTCGATTCATTTGAAATGTAGAATGATAAAGTAAGTTTGTTATTGGCTTACTTAAACAAACATACTACCTAAAATAAATGGAATAATATAAAGACAAAGCTTAATATCCTACTAACCCAATTATATATACTTTTAAAGATTTGTTTATAGTTTATGGATGTGTGTGCTTTGCTGATTATTTGTATGTGTACCATATGCATGTCTGGTGAACAGAAACCAGTACAGGACATTGAATATCCTAAAACTGGAGTTAATAAAGAATTATGGCCCATCTTTGGATGCAGGTCTCATGTTAATCACAGTTGAATCTTAAGTCATAGCAGCAGGTCAGAACATCAGGCTCTTAACTCAATGTATCGAATGAGTGACTCCAATAGAGTTTCAGACATCCCTCTAAGACATCACAGCATGACCTCTATTATTTGCAATCCTCTTCACATATCTTGCTGGTTGCCAAAATACTTTATTAAACAGTAACTACTTACTGGCTTTCTATCAGCTGTGATTTTTGTGTGTAACAACATTGTCATATCCAAAAGACAGCATTTCACAGCATACTTTTCCATCCTTTTCCCCTTACTTCTGTGATAACATTTGCTGAACCCTGAGTATCAGGAAGATGGATATATATAGATGTCTCACCTTTAGCTGGACATTTATAGTCAATTATTGTCAAAAAACTCTTACAAGTTGGGCTTCTGGTCTAATCTCTATACACTCCAATATTAGTATTCTCTGACCTAGATTGAGTGCAGCTCAAATCTACAGATAAGAACTTAGGTACACAGGGACAGTCTGAGAATGTGACCATTCAATTAGAAAGTATCAATAAGTTCTTGTGTAGAGTCTGTGACATCAAAACCTTGGTGATTAGTCATGTTTACAGTGCAAGTCATGAATTTGTTACCAAATAGCAGGCCATAAATCCAATCAAAAGAGCCTTTCATTATCACTATAAACAGTCTGAGTACTATTACTCAAGAGGACTCACCTTCTTGGATGGACAGAAAACATACAGGGTCCAGTAAGTCATGTGTGACAGTTTTTACTGGATCTATCATTTGTGTATATTGTTTGGATTCTGTTTATCGACAATGGTTAAAATACCCCTTTAAACTGAATTTGCATTGGTATTTATACCTTATTGATTATAGAAAAAATATTATAATGAATTATATTCTAGATTATATTATAGTTTTATTATACTAATTATTAATTATTATTAATCATATAAGTATAATAAATTTATGATTTGTAAATAGAAATATAATGTTTAGATATGAAGAGAACAAGGAACAGGAGAGAAAAGCATGATGCATTTGTAAAAATCTGGTTTTATTAAGAGTCTGTAGTTCTTCATGCAATTTTTTTCACTATACAAACATGCTACATAATGGCTCAACATGAACAGGTAGCCTATATTTAGGATAGTGGAAGTATGGACTCTATTATTTGTCTTAGCTATGTGGTAAGCTTACCATGTGGGATGATGTGCATGCCCTCTCCAATGGTTGTGAAAGATAAAATTACTAAACAAGCATTTGACTGTATATATTACACTTTTATATTTTTAAAGAAAATTACATCCAACATTTTACTAGAATAACCATATTTATTAAGTGAAATATTATTATATTTACAAATATACACATACATTTTGTTCTTCCAATAAAGAGAACTTAAAATCTGTACAATAACATAGGGTTGTTCAAAAAATTTCTGAAAATGAATATTATAACATATGCCATAGTCCAGGAAACATATATAACTAGACTAATTCTAAAATTCTAGATTAACAGAATAAATATAAAAAATCATATTTGAAGTGAGAACATAAATTAATAATTGATGTTACAGTAAGCACAACAGATTTCATAGGGCCTCATCACAAAATAGGTTTTTTGAAGATGTAATAGAAAAACTTTGTTTGCAAAAAAATGTACTGCATAGCCATTTCATTTGTAAAATATTAATGAGATAATTAGAATTGCCCCCACTTTAGTAAATTTAATTTCTCTTAGAATTAATAATTTACATGTGTCATATTCACTTTTTTTAAATCTGTCTATAATAATGAGTAGATCATATGGAGAAATTGGCTATACTAAGTCACAGTATCTGTCTTAAGTGACAGTATTATACACAATAAAAACAGTGAATGTGTTTGTGCCTTCACAAGAAAATCAACATTCCTTGTGAAAAACCCAATAGTATAAAATGAAGAAAAAAAAAACAAAATCGAGAAACAAATATCCTATGTTAAACAGTTTAAACCTGGTCATTTTCTTACTTGAGGCATATCACAAAAATATTATTTTTTCCCAGAGGGGTCATTTCCTGAAGACAGTGGTTATGCTTTATACTATCTTTCTATCCTTTTTATTATAGATTATAATCCTATTTATCCTGTCCTATTTATTATAGATTAAACAGGAAGCACAGGGAGTTTATTATTGTATATGCAAAGAATATCTACAGTAGCAGATTTTGTGTAGGTGTATTTCTTTCAGCTATCTTAGCCATCTAGTCTGTAGCCTCTATTTTTAAATATGATTATTGTGCCTACAACATCAAGAAAACAAAATTAGAATTAAATAAAAAATAAAAAAGTTACTGCAGAATATGCTTTGGCAAAATAGGATTGTTGTGCTGAATGATTTGTAAGTCAACTGCCTCTGTTTGAAAACAAATAAAATTTATGAACTAAAAATTGAAAACTCTCAGAAATGTGTATTTTTGTGTTCTCATACGGAAGAAGTCAATGTTGTATGCCAGCAGGATTTTTAGAATCTCACTGAGAAAGTAAATAACAGATCATCTATGAAAAATGGGACATCTGGTGTTGAAGTATTACAAGCAATGAGCACCTAAGGTCTTTATATATTAAATTGACTTTTATAATTGAGTGGCTTTTGTCTCTTCCACTGTCAGTAGAGAAACAGTATAATGTAAGATAAGTGACACTTTTAATGCTGTGACCTCCTTCATAAAACCATTTATTTTACATTTGCAAAAAAATTCTAGGCACTCAAAGAGAGCAAGACTGTCATTTTATTCATACCATAAAAGTTCAATATGTGCAACAGCATAGAAAAAGATTCAATCTGCAGTAAATTCAGGCCAAATGCTTCTGGAATATTTTTCTAATGGGTACTAACATATATAGTTCATGTATTTGTTCTGAAGCTATAAGATTTGAAAGTTTATAATTTATAATTCTATAATAATGAAAGCTTTTAATGAGTGATTTAAATAAATGCAGTTTGCTTAACCACAAAGATATATAGGTTGGGGGAGGGGGAAGTGTCAAAAGGGAATAAATCTCTGTGTGTATCTGTGTTGTATATCTTTGTGTGCATGTGTGTTTTAAATGTGTTAATTTTGTGGTATAACCTTTAAACTAATTATTTACTTTTCTACATAAAATAAATATTAAAATACCACTTAATTAATCTTAAGGAATAATGGCAATCTGACTTTAGATGTTAAGTATGTCCTTCCTAATGTGAATAGAGGATGCTCCTATCCCACCAAATCAACTGTGTCACCCATGGTCAGAAACACTCTGTGCTGACATAACACATTGAAAGACTCATGTAATATTCTTATTTAATCTGCAACTGAGAAATGGAAGAAGAAATAGAAATAGGTTGATAATCTGTGATGCATGTCTCTATTTCAAAATATTTTTTTTGGATCTTCAAAACTGATATACTGACCACTCTTTTTCTGATATATCCTTTTAAAGAAGTTGATTACTAAGTAATTTTGAAAGATAAAAATAGTATAATGCAGCAGTATAATACTAGCTTTTTTTGTTTGTTTGTTTGGGTTTTTTGGGTTTCTTTTCATTTTTTTTTCCTTCTTTATTTTGTATTTAACAAAAAAAAAACAGTAACATGAATTTAAAATGAGGAAAAGTTAACAATAACTATGAAGAGGATAAGAATCATAAGCATGGCTTATCAAGGGTGGTAATGCAAATAAGATTGCTACACATATATTTACTATGTGTTCAGCTTTCCCTCTGAAATTTTTTTTCCCATCCCTGTATATCCTTATTCAAGGTCCCTTCTCCCTCCCACCGCATCTTGACATTTTTCTTCTCTGCAACTCCTCATCCCTTCCCTGGGCAGGGAGCAGACAGTCCTATGGTCAAGATTTTTACTAATGCCAAGAAGGCAAGCTTATGCCTATTAAAATATAAAATATTTAGTTTTTTTTCTAAGTGAAAGTTTACTGTTTTTGTATTTTATTGTATCTAGTTGAGTACTCAGTACTCAGAGGGAATTTGAGCTCATATGTATGATACAAATTTCTTTGGAAAATATTGGATACTGGTATTGTAAATATTGCAATGTCTGATACATATTCCTCACACTCAGTTGAGTCTCATAACTGCCAGTTTCTTTCCAATGTTAAAAAACTTAGTTTACAGGTAAGTTTGAACAACACTATTTAGACAGCTAGTATTTTTAAACAATATTTTAATTATTCTGAAGTATATTCTATACAATTTGATTAGATTCATATTTCTTAACAACATAAACTATCATATCATATTTCTCTAGGGACCTTAAGTCTGTGGGGATGGCACTAGGAGTAAAGCACTTACTGCTTAAGTATGCATTCCTGAAATCAGATTCCCAGAATTCACACCAAGCTGGATGCATTGTTGACCCTCTGTAACCCATGTCTCATGATTTAGGGTTATCATCAGCTTGCTTTCAAAAACCATTCTCAAAAATTAGGTTTTGAAAATTTAAAGAAATGTTAAGGTAATACTCCCAAACAGCCCAAGCAAGTGTATATAGCAATAATTTACCAGTAATAGTTTTGGTTAAAGCCAAGAATACAATAAAAACTCTATGTTATCAGAAGTTACAAGTATTTTTCCACATTAACCATCACCAACTTACAGACTTTCCCCTTACCTTTACAAGCTCCAGGAATCTTTCCATAACTGATGCCGTTTGGTTAAATGTGTTTCCAGTTTGATGAAATTACTCCCAGATTATGAACAAATGTTTGCTCTTGGGCATATCTAAGCAGAGAGGAATGCAAGCAGGTGTGCATCTTTATTGTTTGGCTTTGAAATCAACAGTAGATCATAGACTTCCATTAAGTTAAAATCCTTAATCTTACAGCTTATATTTCATTTATTTTTCCAGATGAAACTTTAAGTCTTTGGCTTTCAACAACCAAAATAACAGCTTTGTGATTCAGCTTGCCATCCACCCACACCACATAGTAAATAGTTCTTCTTTTGAAATACAATCCCTAGGGGAAAATTGCGTTGAAATGATAAAATGAATAGTTTGCTAACTATCTATTACTTGATTATTATCTCTTGCATATTTCATATCTAATTTATAGTTTATCAGCATTCATTTGTTATTTGGCATTACATAGAAATCTTGATTATATTTTATTACAATAATATCAGGTATATGAATCAGCATAATATGCTAATAAGAAAATATTTTACTCTATTTTTAATAGTATTTGTCATGTCTTTCTTTTTAACCTAGTTGAACTTTTTCCTGTTAAAATTAGCAAAAGTTGTGTTTGTTTAGATAGACAACTTAGTGGTGAAGAACACTTTCTGCATTTTCAGAGGATCAGAATTGGGTTCCCAAGAATCATACTAATAGCTAAAGAATATCATATTGGGTGTCATTTGTAGGATGAGTTTTTGGCCTGTTTGTCTTATAGTCTAGACATGTAGTCTTATAGTTTTATAGAAATATTTAGAAGTTTGTATTAATTTATATTGATTGACATATGGCTTAAACATATTGTTTGTTAGCTTTTTAATCTTAATTTATTTTTATTAATTTGTTTAGCCACGTGCCTTGATAATTTTTTTGAACAGCATTTTAACTTTGTGTGTGTGTGTGTCTGCTGGCATCTCATCTGGTGTCTCTCTGGTGTCTTTTTTGGCATCTGTGCTCTACTCTTTCTGTTCCCAGAGTTTCCTTAGTCTGGTAGCCCCACCCACACTTCTTGTCTGCCTCTAGCCAATCAGCTTTTTATTAAACCAGTAGGAAGTACAAATATTTACAATATACCAGAACATAGCCCCACTGCGTGTTAGCTTTAGTTCCAGAAAATCTAACAACCAATTCTTGCCTCTCAGAATATCAGCATGCACATGTGCATACACAGTAACAAATAAACAGTAAAATGTTTTTAAAGTAAGGAATGTGCTATATAAAGACATGGTTACAAACTCAATGAGAGCTTTTAAAGGACCCGCAAATATAAAACACATGCTTCTCTGCTTTACTGTCCACTCTATGTGACTTTAACTGGACCAACTCTTCTTAGGTAGAATTATCAAATGCTCTTCGGATGTTAGCATCCAGAGGCAGGTCTTAAATGTATCCTTTCATCATTACAAGCACAGAAATTTCTTCTGTCTCCAAACCTGGATTTTCTCCTTCCTTGGTTGTGATTCTAATTTTTGTTATTGCTTATATAAAGGGTAACCACAACAATCTCCTACATGTCATTTGCCTCTATTCCTTTCTCATATACTAGCAGCTATTTTTTATGACAGATTTTTCAGTGTGAAGAACATTACAGGTTCTGTAGTACATTCCTTCATCCGACAAAAAAGAAATGAAAACTTCAAGTGACAACAAATATGCCTAATTAGATAGATAGATGAAGAGAAAGAGGAATAGAATCTGTTTTGTGGTTTTTAGAGATACAGATTCCATCAATATTTATTTTAGCAAGATAATATACTGAAAAGAAAATTGCCCATGCACCTATCATAGTTTCTGGAGATTGCCAGCAATGCTTGATATCCATATCTTCAACACTCTAATCTCTACATCATACATTGTCTGAGTCATTTCTTTTCTGTCTTTTAATAGGACAGTCTCATTTAGTTAAGGGTCCATTCTAATATAGCATAAACCCTTATATTTCTATACTTTGATTATATCTGCAAAGAAGTTCTAGGAAGATATGACTTTCAGATAGTTACACTTAAATGACAATACCCCTAGTTAGGTTGTAAGTTGAGTAACACAGTTGCACAGCATTCCTTAGGTAAAGAAGGCCTATTTGTGATCTGTAACTTTGATTTTCCATCTTCTTATCTTAGATTCTTGGGTTAGTAAACTCTGGACTCTAGTTGACTGCTTTCACTTAGAATTTCAGAGCTCCTAATAAATCAGATCAAACACTACTAGAGTTGAGATAATGCCTCCATTCTTCTTTCTGATTGTGTACAAACCTTCTGATCTCTGAGGGAAAATCTGAAGCTTTCTATTACAGTTTATTTGGAACAAGGTCCTCTATTTAATTTTACAACTAATAGTCTGTAAACCATTAGTGGCAGCATTATTCTGAAATATGAGATATTTCTTAGATATTGTATCTTTATGTCTAAAAATATTTGCACATATTCCATACAAAGGTGTGAATAATTCATTAATTGATACTATTTTAATTAATATTTTATAGGTTTATATTTTTATTAATAGTACAAAATGTTTTTCTTAACATTTTTAGGAGGTAAAATTTATTTTAGTTATTTTTGCTTTGAATGATTAATATTTATTTGATCTGTCTTTGATCTTGATTAATTTTTTTGTTCAGAAAACTATTTATAGCAAGATATTACCATATTACCATTAACTATTTCTTAATGTGCTATATTTTGTTGACACTTATAGAAGAGGAGTAGATGAAGGAGTGGGTGGAAGAGAGGTAGGGGAAAGAAATTGCAAGAAAGGGGAAGCTGAAGTCAGCATGGAAAATTAAAAAGTAAATTCAATTTAAAAATACTTTTAAAATCTATACTGTGTTATCCTATCATAGACAAACTTTATCTTTGCCTTATTTATATTTATTAACATGAACTCAAACCTATCAAAAATAAATTAAGGAAAACATGGGTTGTATGTGAATCTAAAATCAAGCCATCTCTAAAATGCTAGCACAAATTTTAGAAGCAACTTGAATCTGCATATAAAAACAAGAGAAAAGTAATTTGTTTAGAACAAAATAGTTAATGTGTCTGCAGAAACAATGGATAAATTTAGGACTGACAGCACATTGGAAGATTCTACAAACTAGGGAACAAGGTTAATCTTCAACACTTCATGGTCTAAAGGATTGGGTGATTTTGTCAAACTCGGTTTTTATCTTGGAGCAAACACATAATGAAAATTTGAAAATTTTTCATAACCAGATGTCAGAAGTGATAGCTCTCCAGTCTACTGCAGACAGTATAGAGATGGTGAGAGCTATTTGCATTAACTCTGGGCGTCATTAAACTTTCAATAGATGGACTTATATTACAAGTATAAATAGTAGGGAAATAATTTACTTCTTTTCATATATGTTTGATTAATTAAAATAAATATTCAACATAAAATAATTATTAAAAGTTTACAGTGAAACCAGTGTAATGTGTGATTTCACAGTTTTGATTTTTGAGATTTCATTAAACTCTGTTCAATGAACTAATCAAGCATTTACATCTTTCACATTTAATTATTATATAAGTAAAGGTGTTAAAAAAGCTCCAGGATATTATTTTACAGTATTTTTGGTTGAAATTCATAAATGTGCACAGATCTACTAAAAAATTTTAATGGCTAAAATTCAACTCTTAATTTTTGGGAGAAAATAGAATTCAGTAGATTGTAGAAACTGAGCAAAAATTTTGCAAAATTGTTTTTATGTTTAAAATACTATCAAGCAGTGATCAAGTAATTGGTTGCCTTCTGAACCCAATTATTTTGTTGGAATTGACTAATTCAGGATTTAGAAAAGGATGATGAAATTTATTTTGTGTCTCTACTCCACAGTTATTAGAAAAATAAGTATAACACTAGTGAGGGTAGACAGATTGTCATTTACACCTACAATGAAGGTGATATAAAGTCTATTCTTATTTTTTATAAGTAAAAGAATAGCATAATTGACATCTCATTTATCAGAGATTTAAACTGTTCATGGAACATCAGCTGAGGTTATTTAACCTGTGTCGGAAAAATAGGAATGCCATACTCAGTAAGCTGCAAGCCTTGTAGTCCTCTATATCTCAAGACTATTTTCTTTCTAGTGGTTTATGTTGGGAAGGAGAAGAACTATATGTACTATTTTTCTGTTCACACTTCATATTGCCTTTGCCAATTCCATAGACTTTCAGAAAAGGTAACTAACACAGTGAACTTTACTTATATTCCATGTGACCCAGGAATATTAAATGTACTTTAAACTTATTATTAAAACTACTTAGAGGAAGAACATGATTCTTCATGTGTCTTCAGGTGATGAACATACAAATGAATCTACTTAGATGGTCCCTAGTAAGACTTTCTTAATGATTACTAAAGATTTATTGATCATGCCTTTCTCAATTGTTTTATCTTAATGTGACTTTTTATAATTTCCAAAATGATAAAGAATTATTTGTAATTATCTGAAAGCTTTTGTACATTAGTCCCATGAGATGCAGTGAATACAAACTTTTTTGAAAATTATAAATTAGTGTTTTATAAAAATGTAGAAATTTGAACTATATCAAATTTTCTTTATTCAGTAATAGATCGTGAAATGTTTTAAACACCAATTCTGTTTATTTTTGCAGCTCTATGTTTTGGCTTTTTCGCCCTGTTTTTCTTTCTCCTTTTGTCTTTGTGGTTTAGGAGGGTTCAGCCAAGTTGCCAAAGACTCCCTGGGTCATGTCTGTGAACATCAGCCTTTCCTCATGGTTTTGTCTCATTCAGGGGAGTATAGGTGAAGATGTACTTCTGAAAAGGCTCAGAAGAAGGAGAAGTTCTGTAACGTTTTTAAAACCTTTTACTGTGCTGTAGTTAAATTTCATTGTTCAAAGATGTTCACAGTTCTAGGTTTAAGAGAACATTTTTGTTCACTGTATAAAACAAATCACATGAGAATTATAAATAAATTTTACTTTTTCCACATGGGATTTTTGAGACAAATATATTTCACAAATATATTATGCATACATAGTATATAAATACTCCCAGCTATGACTATTTTTTATCTTGTATTATACTGCATTATACATTATTTCATAAAAATTTAATATTTGGTAGTTACATACTAATTTTTTAAAATGAAATTATTGTTTAACAGATTTGGTCAATCTTTGTAGATCTGTGTCTTAGGACCTGAAAGAATAGGGTGAACTACAGTTTAATGTCTTTCTTCAGTTCCAATGTACTTTATACATGAATAAAACAAGAAAACGATGATCTAAGGAAGATTGCTTGAGTTCAGAAAAACATGTAAATAAATGCTAATAAGTACATACATACTAAATAATAACAGAGTAGCCCTTTCTCAAAAATGTCTCAAAACAGATCAATTTAAATGTAATTTCCTGGTATATATCATAGATTATATCTGGGAAAGCAGGAAAGCAAAGCAGAAGTCCATATCCATATTCAGGGTTCACTGAGGAAAGCACTCAGCATATCCTTTCTCCAGATTGTGTTCTATAGCTATGCTTTAACATCCAACAGTAAAACATGTCTTACAAGTTGAATGTAAATATTTGTTGCAGGAGGCATGAAATCATGTCAACAACAAGCCAGAGAACAAAATGCACCTGAGGTGGAATAACCTCTGCTTTGCTTCCTGGAACCTCTCTCACATGCTTTGATTACCATGTGTAACTCTCTTGATCATTTTCTAACCATTGGGATTGTTAATTCCTTTAAATATCTCTGTGTTTTAGCTTTGAAGGTTTGTTGTCTAAACATATTATTCACTAGATTCTGAATTTTATTATATTTTCTTTTATTAGCCCTTATACTATAAAGTTTTCAAAGTTTGTGAAGTTTGGACTTGTGAAGCATGCTGGCAAGTTAGAGAAATTTCTCTATAGGAATATTCAACTTTTTAATTTCATCATTATGGAAGATTGAACCAGTTCCAGAAACCATTACCAGTGAAACCAGGCCTGCCATTGCAGCTGAAGGCAACCATTTATTACACACACTTCATTTGAGTCTCTTATTAATGCTGACATCTGTTCAGGCTTTAATTACCACATTACCACAACTGGTCCCTTATCACACTTCTCCTAATCCACTATATCATGAACCCAAAGAGGAGAAAATAAAATTTTAGGCAATGTTAAAAAATTTTAGAAATGTGAATTTAGATTTACTATATGTTAGGCATATGTTCATCTCTAAATTTTAATTTTTATTGTTTAACAAAGAATAACTAAAGCTAACCTATTTAAAAGAATTTTGTTTTTCAGCAAAACAAAATATTTCAACAATCACTCATGCATTACTTTTATTAGCCACACAATTATTTTTTTCTTTTTTTTTTCCTTCTTTATTTTGTATTTATCAAAAAAACAGTAAAATGAATTTAAAATGCGGAAAAGTGAACAATAACTATAAAGAGGATAAGAATCATAAGCATGTTAGCCACACAATTCTACCATATATTAAGGTTGTAATAATTATATTTTTGCTTGATGATTAAAAAATATACCTACTATCTTTTTACAAGTTTAAATTTTTGTAATTTCTTTTTAGTTTTAGGATATTCTGTGAGTCTTACTACCAACACATATCTTACTCTAGTGACAGATTGGCCTGTTTAAATTTAAAAAAGATCTCCAGAAATCGAAAGCTGTACCTGTAAGAAGTACTGGTTATAACTGTGGGAAGAAAGGATTTGTATACTGTTTTAATCATAAGATCCATTCCCCTCAATAAACATGTATTGTCAGAATTATTCTCTTATTTAAAAATTCTCTAATATATTATTGTTCTGAGATTTGCTCCCAGAAAATTGGGCTTTATACTATTTCTTGAAATTTAAAACTTTGCATACCTTTTGTTTCTACCCAAACATAATCACTATACAACTAATATATATATATATGTATATATCTAATACATATATCATATATATAACACTGTGATGATGTCACCAAGAAAAAATAGCAAAATCTGCTCCTTATTTTATGTGAATGGAAAGAGATGAAATATATATTACTTATAAGAAGACTATATTAAAATGTGTTATTTTTAATTGAAAAATGTCTGAGTGTAGCATGAGCTAGGGTTAGTTTTTGTTATAATTAAAAATTAATTTGCTCACATCTACATTTCCACTGAGCAAGTCGAGGCCAGACTGGGACTATCAAAGTTTCCAAGATATCAAGAGTGATAACGAGACTGTGTTTATAAAACTAAATACAAAAGTTAAAAAATGAAATTCAATAAAATTTGAAAAAACATACTAATAAAATGTAAAAGGACTTACAGGGAAGTGAAACTGTGAAGCAGACTTGAATACTTGAAGAACAATAAAATCAAAGATACACAAATTACATGGAGTTACTGTATTTACACTTGAATTTACTTTTCAACCTTGCAGTATGAAGATTCTAGTATTAGAAAACTACATCAGGTGAGTCCTAGTGCACTCTGTAGCAGGCACAGATAAAGTCTGCCTGTCACCATACCCACAGCTGCTGCTGAGGGAATTTGCACAGCTACCCACCTCCACCACCAACTGAGCGAACAGATAGCATCAGGGGTCCCTGAAGGACAGACCCAGACCCCGCCCAGAGGTGAGGAGGTGTCACCAGGCTCAAGCGCCTATATCCCAGCCAGGGAGGGGGAGTTGAGCTCTCATTGGTTTCGGTTCCACTTCCAGGACTGGGTGCTGTCTGCAGAGTGAGTCCCAGTGCACTCTGTAGCAGGCACAGATAAAGTTTGCCTGTCACCATACCCACAGCTGCTGCTGAGGGAATTTGCACGGCTACCCACCTCCACCTCCAATTGAGCAAACAGATAACAACTGAGGTACCTGAAGGACAGACTCAGACCCCACCCAGAGAGGTGACAGGAGGTACACAAGCCCGAGTGCCACAACTAACCAGGAGCCACCTAATCGTGAACCACTGAAGCCATGGGCAAATGTCAGTGCAAAAACTTACATAATAATACAAAGAACAACAAGGTAACTCCAGAAGAAAGTGGCGATCTTACAAATACAAGACCTGAACTGAGCAATGAAGAGGAAACAGAAGGAAGCAACACCAAAAAATTCTTTTTGATAATCATCGAAGCTCTCAAAGAAGATATGAAAAATAGACTTAAAGAAATAGAAGAAACTACAAACAAAAAATTGGAAGAGATGAACAAATCTATGGAAGAAACATGCCAGGAACTAAAAGCTGAAATAGAAAGAATAAAAAAAGTACAAAATGAGGCAAAGATGGAAGAAGAAAATCTGAAGAAAAAAGCTGGAAACACAGATACAAACATAACAAACAGAGTTTAAGAGATGGAAGAGAGAATCTCTGGAGTGGAAGACTCAGTAGCTCAAATAGATATATCAGTCAAAGAAAATAGTAAAACTAAAAAAGCCATAGCTCAAAATGTTCAGGAAATCTGGGACAACATGAAAAGACCTAATTTGAGAATAATAGGAATAGAAGAAGGAGAAGAATACCAGCTCAAAGGCACAGATAATGTTTTCAATAAAATCATTGAAGAGAACTTCCCTAACCCAAAGAAGGAAATGCCTATAAAGATACAAGAAGCTTATAGAACACCAAACAGATATGAACCCCCCAAAAAATCAGCGCGCCACATTATAATCAAGCCACAAATCATACAGAACAAAGAAAAAATTTTAAGAGCTGCAAAAGAAAAGGGCCAACTCACATATAAAGGCAGACCCATCAGAATAACGCCTGACTATTCAATAGAAATGATGAAAGCTAGAAGAGTTTGGCCAGAAGTTATACAGATGCTAAAAGAGCATGGATGCCAAACTAGAATACTATACCCTGCAAAATTATCAATCACCATAGATGGAGTAAACAAGGTATTTCAGGAAAAAGTCAGACTGAAAGAATATCTATCTAGTAATTCAGCACTACAGAGAGTATTAGAGGGAAAACTCCAACATAAGGACCCCAGACACACCCATGAAATCACAAACAATCAATAACTCCACAGAAGAATACTCCAGAGAAAGGAAATACAAACAAGTTACCACGAAAAATGGCAGAAAATATGAATCAATGGTCACCAATTTCCCTTAAGATCAATGGTCTCAACTTTCCTATAAAACACCACACACTAACAAGATGGATACAACAACAGAAGCCATCCTTCTGTTGCCTACAAGAACCACACCTCTAAGGCAAGGACAGACACAGGCTTAGAATAAAGGGTTGGGAAAAGATTTTCCAGTCAAATGGTCCTAAGAAACAAGCGATGGTTGCAATCCTAATATCTAACAAAGTAGACTTTAAGCTAAAAGCAATTAAAAGGGACCAAATGGGCACTACTTATTCATCACAGGAAAAATTGGTCAAGAGGAGATTTCAATCTTAAATATTTATGCCCCTAATATAAGGGCAACTACTTATATAAAAGAAACAATGCTAAAGCTCGAATCCCACATCAATTCTGACACCCTAATAGTGGGAGACTTCAATACCTCACTTTCAACCCTGGATAGATCAACCAGACAGAGTCTCAACAGAGAAATAAGGAGTCTAAAAGAGGTTATGATGCAAATAGATTTAATAGATATCTACAGATGATTCCAACCAAACGCAAAGGAATATACATATCTATTCAATATAGTTCTCGAAGTTTTAGCTAAAGCAATAAGGGAATGAAAAGAGATTAAGGGGATACAAATTGGAAAAGAAGAAGTGAAGCTATCTTATTTGCAGATGATATGATTGTATACATAAGTGACCCACAAAAATTCTTCCAAGGAACTGCTACAGCTGATAAACACCTCCAGCAATGTAACAGGATACAAGATTAATTCAATGAATTCAATAGCCCTTCTATACACTAAATATAGAAGAGCTGAAAATGAAATAAGGGAAACATTACCCTTCATAATACCTGTAAATAGTATTAAATACCTTGGAGTAACTGTAACCAAAGAAGTAACAGACCTATTTGACACAAATTTTAAATCACTGAAGAAAGAAATTGAAGAGTATATTAGAAAATGGAAATGGAAAGCTCTCCCATGTTCCTGGATTGGTAGGATCAACATAGTAAAAATGGCAATTCTACCAAAGGCAATCTATAGATTCAATGCCCTGCCCATCAAAATCCCAACACAATATTTTTTGGAGCTTGAAAGAACAATACTCAATTTCATTTCGAATAACAGGAAAGCCAGGATTGCCCAAACAATTTTACTCAACAAAAGAACCTCAGGAGATATCACCATCCCTGACTTCAAGCTATACTATAGAGCTACAGTAATAAAAACAGCCTAGTACTGGCATAAAAACAGACTTGTGGACCAATGGAATAGAATTGAGGATCCAGGCATTAACCCAAAAACCTATGAACAACTGATTTTTGACAAAAAGGCCCAAAACATTCAATGGAAAAAAGGTAGTATATTTAACAAATGGTGCTGGCGTAACTGGAAGGAAGTGTGTAGAAAAATGCAAATAGATCCGAGCCTGTCACCCTGCACAAAACTCAAATCCAAGTGGATCAAAGACCTCAACTTAAACCCAGCCACTTTGAACTTGATAGAAAATAAAGTGGGAAATACATTTCTACGAATTGGCACAGGTGACCACTTCCTAAATATATCACCAGTGGCACAGACACTAAGACCAACAATCAATAAGTGGGATTTCCTGAAGCTAGGAAGCGTCTCCAAAGCCAAGGACACTGTCAATAGGACAAAAAGGCAGCCTACAGAATGGGAAAAGATTTTCACCAACCCTACAAGTGGTAGAGGACTGATCTGTAAGATATATAAAGAGCTCAAGAATCTAGAGCCCAAAACCTTGAATAACCCTATCAAAAAATGGAGTACAGATCTAAAAAGGGAATTCTCAGCAGAGGAACTACGAATGGCTGAAAGGCACCTGAAAAAGTGCTCTTCATCTTTAGCCATCAGACAAATGCTAATCAAAACAACTTTGAGATACCACCTAACAAACACCTGTTAGATTGGCTAAGATAAAAGGTACAGATGACAGCCTATGTTGGAGTGGATGCAGAGCAAGGGGAACACTCCTCCATTGTTGGTGGGAGTGTAAGCTTGTTCAGCCACTTTGGAATGCAATATGGCGGTTTCTCAGAAAACTGAGAATCAATCTCCCCAAGGACCCAGCAATACCACTTCTGGGTGTATACCCTAAAGAGGCACATTCACACTCCAAAGGCGTTAGCTCAACTATGTTCATAGCAACATTAGTTGTAAAGGCTAGAACCTGGAAACAACCTAGATGTCCCTCAACTGAAGAATGGATTAACAAACTGTAGTACATCTACACAATGGAATACTACTCAGCAGTAAGAAAAAATGATATCCTAAAATTCACCGGCAAATGGATGGGTTTGCAGAATATCCTCCTGAGCAAGGTATCACAAACTCAGAAAGATAAGCAGGGGTTGTACTCACTCATCAGTGGTCTCTAAACAAACAAACAAGAAAAAAAGCCAAGCATGCCCAAGCTGCAAACCACAGTCTCTGAACAGCTTGGGATGAGAAACACCCTGTACTGACCCTTTGGATTCCACTCCAACTATAGGAACACCTGACTCACTCTTGAGGGAGGGGCGACAAAACTGGATTTGCCAGAAGTGGAGACTGATCCAAGCATTATTGGGTCAGTGGGACCATAGGACTATCTGCTCCCTGCCCATGGAGGGGATGGGAAGTTGTGGAGAAAAAAAAATGACCTGATGTGGCAGGAGGGGAAGGGACCTTGAATAAGGATATACAGGGTTGGAAAAAAAAATTCAGAGGGAAAGCTGAACACAAAGTAAATATATGTGTAGCAATCTTATTTGCATTATCACCCTTGATAAGTCATGCTTATGTTTTTTATCTTCTTTATAGTTATTGTTAACTTATCATCATTTTAAATTCATTTTACTGTTTTTCTTGATAAATACAAAATAAATAAAGAAGAAAAAATGAAAATTGAAAAATGAAAGAAAGAAACCCTTAAATGTCATTTTGATAAATTGCTGGAGATCATAGTTGGCTATGGTGAGACTAAAAACCTTTTAAACATACTAATGGCACCAAAGGTTGGTAAGAATGACCAATGATAGGCTCTATTGAATACTACAAAGTGTTGTCACCATTTTAGAAGACAGATTCTTATAAAACACAAAACACAATCAGCTACACTCTACCCAGGAGATTTGAAAACTTATATCTGCACAAACATCATTGTTATGAGTTGAATATGAAATATCTCCATGGATTCACATGGTGCATGCTTGGGCCTCAGCAAATGATGTTATTCTCAGAGGTTGTGGAAACTATGAGGCCTTGTTGGAAAAAGTATTTTGTTGTGAAATATTAGTTTAGGATGTGCTACATTTGCTTATGCTATGGAATATTTGTTTAATGATGCAAATATGTGTTGTATTATTTTATGTTGCAAAAAAAGAAAACTACATCATAAATGACTTTATCATATTGCCTTCCTATTACTATAACAATGTTTTTTTGCATGAAGATTATGAAAGATAAAGATATTTCTTGGCTCATAACTTCAGAGGTTCAGACACATGATCAAACCTGTCAGAGGGAGTGGTATGAAGCAGATCAAGGTTGATCATCTTATAGCTATGAAAGTATAAAAGACCCCTGGTAGTGAAGGCCATGGACATCCAGAGAGCTAAATCAAGTCTTAGCTACAGATAGTACTTGAAACATAATCATTAATATATTTGATGTATCATTTGGCCAACACACTATTTTGTGACTTTGATTGCTCAGTTATATACTTTCAAAAAATTGAGTGTTTTTATAAGTGAAATGATTACGCTGAGTGTACACCAAAAGAAAAATAAGTTTACTTTGTAATGATAGTGATGAGAATGCATCAAAGCATCATAGTTTACAGCATAAATGTATCTTCTCAGTTATTGTGATTAAAGTCTAAGGTTAGGCTAGATTGATTTCTTTGAGTTCTTAGTTTTTTACCTGAAGCTACCACTGTACCTCCCCTTGTCTTCTCATTTCTTGAATTTTATACATGACTGTTCTACTTTCCTCTTTGAATAAGGACATGAACGGATTCAAATTTACCAAAGAACTCAACTTAGTTATCTCTTAACCACCCCCATGCACAGTGCAGTCTCATTCTTTCTGAAGATAAGACTTGAACTTCCACATGTGAGTTGGATACAAGTGTCTCCTATAGAAGGTAGAAGTGTTAATTGAGTGATGAGAAATATTCGGTGCAATTTCTCTGTGAATATTTTATAATTTCCAATATTAAGCTATTTTATTTCAGAAATAATATAAGATTGACTAATGAATAATAATGATTAATGTGGCATTTTTCTAGATTCTAGTAAAACTGTAAAATATATATTCAGATAAGAAAGGTTGCTCTTTAATATGTTTATTGGACTTTATAATAATACATAAAAATTAAGGTTATGTTAAAAAATGGAAGCTCTATTGGTAATATATTTTTCAGAGAAAAATTTGTATCTAAAATTATTTCAAGTAGAAATGGAACACTTCAGTATTATAATGAATCATTGATAAATAATGGCATGTTTATCATTTTAAAAGATCCCAGAAATCTGGTTAGTCATGTATAGCTGTCCCTCCAAATCCATGAATTCTCAATTAAACTACCCACGTAAATTCTGAAATATATCATATGTATTAGAAGTATAAAAAGTATAAAGATGTTCTTCTCATTGTAAATAATACAGTATAGAAACACTTTACATAGAGCATATCATAATTGTTTTATAAGTAACACATTTATGACTTAAAGTAGGTCAGAAACATGTCTTTTAACAGTTCACTAGACCTGAGCACCTTCAGTATATGGCTTCCACAGACAGTTCTTGAATCTAGCACACCTGCAGATACCTAGAAAAAGACAGACATTAATTCCCAATCCTCTATCATAGCATTTTTTACATCATCGGTGGTTTAAATGTTCCCTTACAATCTTAACAGATTCAGCCAATATTCTAATTAATTGAGCTCCTTTGAAGTTTTCTTCCAAGAATTGACTGTAATACCTATGTTTTACTCAACCTCTCACTGTGTAATCATCAATGAGGCAGAAAGTAGGAAAATGAGTTTGAGGGAAGGTACAACTTTCCAACACTGTTCCCTCAGTGACACAGTCTCAGCACATATTACAGCTCCAGAGGGAGTTGTCTGGTGAGATCTTTTAGAGTAGTTCTGCTGAACATCCAAGAGAAAGAGAACATTTCATAGGTACTTAGACTCATAGACTCTGAGGATCCACTGCTGAATTTTAGTCAATTTTTTAAAAAATTGACAGATCTGTATGACAAGAACTTTAAGTAACTAAAGAAAGAAGTTGAAGAGGATGCCATAAAATGGAAAGACCCATGTTCCTGGATAGGTAGGATCAACATAGTAGAAATGGCAATCTTACCAAAAGCAATCTACAGGTTCAATGTAGTCCCTATCAAAATCCCAAAACATTTTTTACAGACCTTGAAAGAACAATACTCAACTTCATATGGAATAACAGGAAACCCAAGATTGCCAAAACATTCCTGTTCTATAATACAACTTCAGGAGGCATCATCATCCCTAAACAATCACAATTACAAATATTCTAAATTATTCTAGGCTGAGTGGAAAAAATGACATGATGTCCCTAGAGTCATTGCCTCAATGGAAAACAATTTTAATTAAGTTTATTTTAATAATAATGACTGTTTCCACATAGACACGAATAAAAGACCTTAAAAAGAAGTATTCTCAAGTTAAAATATACAACAATGTCAAAGGAAATTTTTTACGTTGAAAAAACAAAACAACAACAATAAAAATTTCTGTTGGAAACCAAGTTTACTCAACTAAAAAGACCATGGATTTGAAGGAGAGCAAAGGGTCTAGGGGAAGGTTTAGAGGGAAGGAGGGAAGGGAAGGAAAAAGACAAAATTGTAGAATAATATAAAAAAGTAAAATGTAATAGTTCTTAAATTAATGTAGCTAAAATGTACTTTTAAAAATATTCATATGCCTTAAAATATAAGAAGAAATTTTAAGAGAAAAATACCACATTTTGTCAAGACAGGGTTTCTCTGTACTAGACTGGTTGCCTTGGAACTTAATTTGTAGACCAGGCTAGCCTTGAACTCACAGAGTTCCTCCTGCCTTCACCTCTTTCTGCCTCTATCTCCTGAGTGCTGGACTTACAAAGGTTTACACAACCACACCTGGCTCAATATATCATTTTTAAAGTACAGTAAAACTCCAATTTTTGCTTTGTCATGCTCTGGGAGTTTGATGAACTCATGGTCATTTAACCTTCATTTGTTCAGTTTTTTTTCAACTATAAAATGAAAATAAGTGCACGCATATTACAAGCTTCACTTGTTCTTCAAGTGCCATCATACACAAGTCAGTCCTAAAAAAACTAGTTTTGAGATACAGTCCCTACATGTTTGGTCCTGTATTTTGTTTTGTTTTGTTTTGTGTTAAGTAAAAATATTTATCTTTTATTTTACATGTATGACTCTTTTGCCTGCCTGCATAAATGTTCACCAGATGTGTGCTTGGTTCCCTCAGAGGTCAGAAGGAGGCATTTCATCTTCCTGGAAATGGAGTTATAGATGATTGTGAGTAAGAATGCTATAAGCTACATGTGGATATTCTGCAAGAGCAACAGTGATCTTAACCATTGAGCAATCTCTTTATACTCATCGTGTTATTGTTATAATTTATTATTACTATCATCTTCATCATTATCATTATTATTTCCATAGGGTATACATGGATAAGAGATATGACTTTATTCACAATAAAAAAAATTCAAAAAAGAGATTTAATTACTGGTGCTGGAGAGATGGCTCCATAGTTATAAGAAGTGCCTTCTTTACTAAAGGACACAGGGTTAATTTCCAGCACCCATATGGCAACTGGCAACCATTTGTAGTTTCAGTTCCAGGAAAACCAATGTCCTTTTATCTGGCTTCCATAGGCATCAGGCAAAGGCGCAGATGCAGTAAAATACCCATGTACACACAAAGTTTCCATAATCGTTAAATTTTGTTTTCTTTGGAAAGTATTATTAGGGCTTGGAAAATAGCTTAGTCATGTAAAGCCCCTGCCATGCAAACAAGAGTATTTGGGTTCCAAGCTCATACCATTGTAGAAGCATGGTGTGGTACCATATATGTGTGTAATACCATTTCTGGGGAAGATGACATAAGTGGATTCCTTTTATCTGTTCTTCAGACACTCTACTAAATCAGCATATCCTAAGCAGTAAAAAAACTTTGTCACAAAAGAAACAAAGATAAAAAAGGAAAGAAAAACAAAGTGTCCTGCATCCTGAAGAGTGATACCTCATGTTGCTTTGCATTTTCAACATGTATGCACATTCATATACACCTGTTCATGCACTAACATACCAGTACAAACACTTAAAAGCAATGGTACAAACACAAAACAAAACTTATATTGTCATAGCCGAACTGTAGATTAGTGTTCTTCCTAGACAAGAAAATGTAGCAACTAGGATAGATGTCTTCATATTTGGCTCTAGAGAAGTTACAAGCACACTAATACTACTTAAGACTAAAAGCAATTCCTATTATTTAGAGGAAATTATCCAAGTACTAACATACCATTCAATCTACTGTCAGAAAACCAAATGTTAAATAAAATTTCACAACCTGGAATAAAGTTGCCATAGTCAAGGCCATTATCACTAAAAGACTATAATATATCTCAACAGTTTCAATCAGAACAAGGGACCAGATCCATCTTCTTTACAGACCATAGTAAATTTAATTTTAGTATTTTCAGTGTAGTGAATGCTCACTCTCCTAGCTGACTATGTAAGGATATAGGTCAGTTGTGTTATTCTTTGACAGTCAGGTTAAACATAATAATACATAAAATAATAAATTTTAAAAGAAATAAATTAGTGCTACATTTTCTCAGTGAACACAACAGTAATAATAAGGAAGCACATTAAAATATGAGTACTGCCAGAAAAGTAATCTAAGTAATTATTTAAAATCTTTTATGTTATTAAGTAAGTGCCAATTAGTTTCTTAGTTAGGGTTTCTAGGTTGTGCCAAAACACTGAGCAAAGCAAAAAGATTTGTTTCAGTTTACTCTTACATGGTACAGTAATGATCAACGAAAATCAGAGCAAGAATCTGAAGACAGAAAAATGATGCAGAGGCCATGAGGGGAGTGAAATTTACAGATTTGTTCCTCCTGGCTTGATCAGCCTGTCTTCTGTAGCAAAGGGGATCAACAGCTCAGTGTAGCATGACACATAAGTGCTGACCCTCTCACATCAACCATCAAACAAGAAAATACAACACAGTCTTTCTTATTAAGCAGTCTAGTGCAACATTTTCTCAATTTAGGCTTATGATTCTAACTTGTGTTAATTTATTCAACAAGCCAATAAGCAGAAAAAATTAACTGGTAGACTCAAGAAGACTCAATATGGCACCTTTGATTAACGTAATTTTAAGAAGTTCGACCTGTGGCTGAATGAAGAGCTTGAGCAGTACAGGGATGATAAATATCTACCAAGGAGAAGATATGAACTTAAAATTTTAAGTGAATAATCTGAATTACAGGTTGAACAATGCAAATGCAAGAAAAATAAATAATAAATCCATTAATTACTTGGGCTGCTGTGAAACTAAGTAATGTGTACACATGGGCTCATGCATAAAACCTGAGAGAAAATAGACTTATTAATTAGAAAATAGCATTGAATAAATTGACACCAAACAGCCTACCTCACATTAGCCCAATTCAACACACATAGGAATTTTTATAACACATGTACTTACTCTGAAAAAAATTAAATATTGAAATTAAATTGAGATTCTATCTCAAAAACTTAAGGTGGAAAGCTCCTGAGTAAAAATATTTTAAGTTTCTCTGTGGCCTCCATACATAGAAACACACAGACACACTCACATACGTACATATATACATAAACACACAAATGCACACATACACATACACACAAATACACATACATACACAGACACACACACAAGCACACATACATAATATACATAAAAACACATATATATATACACACACACACAAACAGACACATACACATAAACACACACGCATACATACAGACACACACACACACACACACACACATCAGGTACATCAACATACCAACAGCAAACTAATTTAAATAGGGTTTTTGTTACTGACACTATTTCCCAGAAATGATCTAATATTAAAAAATAATAATTATAAAATCTGTAGCATAGCCAGGTATGTACATACAAGAAATGAATTTTTAAGTTACATTAGGCAATTCCTGGGTGATGTAACTTTACCTGATTTGAGAGAATCTGATATAACCTTCAGCATATTTCCCTCTGGTTTTCTCTCTTAAATTGGCAATTAATTATTCTTGAATTATGATATATATGTGTATAAAATTATCTCAGTTGTTTTTCTTCTTCTTGAACGCTAGTCAATCAAGTTATGTTTTAAATAATTGTACATTATCTTGTACTGTGGTAAGTTCCTGAAAGAGTAAGTTAACTTTTTCAAAAGTCAAATCTAGCTTTAAATGTACCAAAAAAAATACTAATTTTATGCCATCTGATAAGCAATAATTTGAGAAATAAATTTTACTCATTTTGTTGATTTATATGCTGTTTTTGATTTTCATATATAAATATATGTGTTCTTATTTTTAGCATTAATAATATAATATTAACAATATTTAGTATGTTTTATGATTTTTAATCTAAAGCATAAGCTAGAACTTTTATTTTACCTGCCAAATTCTTAAGTAAATTTTAACTTCAGAAGTTGAATAAAATGACCAATATTCATCAAATAAATAAAAGACACTTTGTAAGGCACTTTGCCTCTTCATAATGATCTCATTGTTGATACTCCATTCACTGTCTCTGCATGGCTTCAGTAAATCAAACAACTGAGATAAGTGTCAACACTCATCTTCCAGAATTTTAAGTAAGTCCTACAATTAACATAAATCTGCCTTCATAACTGGTGTACTAAATTTAAAACATAATATTTTGGTTTTGATTTTAGGTTGCAATGCTCTTCTTATTTTATGAAGAATAACTCAACAATAATTTTCATTTCTCCTTTCTAAGGAATAAAATCATTCACACACAGATTTTATAGCTAGTGTGTTCTCCTTTATGGTACATGCTGTCATATTCCTTTTTTGTACTCATATGTCTATCTTGTTCATATCCTGTTAGAGTTTTTCTGGAGCATGGTAGAAAATTCCGTTTAGGATTAACATTGTGGGGTGGTCATGTATCAGGTACATGTGGAAAGAGTGTTAACTCAGAACATTAAAAGATGAACCATTTCTGGCGCTCAGCTAAAACTTCTGAATTTATTCTCTGTAAGTGAAGTCACTATAATTATGGAGGCCATTTTGCAACTACTTAGTGAGTCAGTGTACTTAAGAATTACCTTTGGACAACCTTGCCTGTTCTCAAAATCTTCTTCACGGCCCTTTCTTCTATCCTACACTGAATTAGCAGCTCCTTTCCCCGGGGAACAGAGATGAGAAGCGATGGTTCTAAAAAGGAAAGTGGGGAGGGGGACATTCCAAGGAGTCAATATACATATTTCTTTCCACTGGTAGATATGTGTTGAAAAACATCAGGGGATAAAGTGGCCCATGGAGCTCAGACTTCATGTTACATTCATTCCCCTATCACTCCAGCTACAAAGTATGTCTCCAGACAGGCTCTATAGTCCTGTGGCTCTGGACACTCCTCATGGGTGAAGGAAGCAGCCTTCTAGAAAACAGAGGGCGTTATTCTCTGAATCTCACATATTTTACACCTTTACAATTCAAGTAAGTAAATAAGTGAATTTTTTTTTTAATTTAAACCAATCTACTTTTCCCTTAAGTGGGATATATATGTTTTCAACATGTGTTTATATTCTTTCCAAAACTTTCCACACAGTGAATGTTTTCATAGTAATTGGTTTACTAAGAATTTTCTACTTGCCCTGTAGTCTCTTTTATAATAATATTCCATGGTTACTTTATGTCATGTCTCATCATGTATATCTCATAATTACTATCCTAAGGATTGTTGTATCACACAGTGTTATATGGCTTTTTTTTTCCTCAACAAGGAGCAACACCACATTCTTAATTTCCAGGATATTTTAATGTCTTCAAAGGGGATATGAAGAAATTTTTAAAAACTTGTATTGTCATTGAGATTCTAGGATTTAGTTAGTAAATGTAAAATAATGAATATTTATTTCAAGGAAATAACGGTAAACAACGATTTTCAGCAAAATTCTGAATTAGTGTTTTTCTGCTTATGTACATGGTAATTTATATCTGAATATATACTTTATAAATATTGAATATGCTATAGAGGTGTTAAATTTAACATATATATGCATCACATATAAATAAAACATTTTATCTAGCTAGAGTCTAATATTATTATAAACACTAGATTATTGATAGTTGCAATAATTATAAGACTACTGGTTATACTTAAACTATTATTATGCTGTAATTTACTTGGGAGGCTTTTAATGACAGCTTCAATTTCCTTTAGGATCATAGGTCTTCTTAGGTATTTACTCTGATCTTCATTTAATTTTGGTAAATGGTACCTGTCCAAAAAGCTGTCCATTTCTTCTAGGTTTTCCATTTTTGTGAAGTATAGATCTTCCAAGTATGACTTGATAATTCTCTGGATTTCATGGGAGTCTGTTGTTATATCCTCCTGTTCTTTTCTGATTTTGTTGATTTGAATACTCTCTGCTTTTTGGTTAGTTTGGATAAGGGTTTATCTATCTTGGTGACTTTCTCAAAGAACCAACTCTTTGATTCACTGATTCTTTGTATTGTTCTTTTTGTTTCAATTGTATTGATTTCAGCTCTAAGTTTGATTATTTCCTGACATCTACTCCTTCTAGGTGAGTTTGCTTCTAATTGTTCCTAGGCTTTCAGCGTGCTGATGGTTCTCTAGTATGGGTTTTCTCTAGGTTTTTCATATAGGCATCTGTGCTATGAATTTTCCTCTCAAGACTGCCTTTATTGTGTTCCACAAGGTTGGTTACGTTGTGCATATATTTTTCTTAAATTCTAGGAAGTCTTTGATTTCTTTCTTAATTTTCTCCTTTACCAAGAGGTGCTTCAGTTGAGTGATGTTTAGTTTCCATGAGATGGTAGGCTTTCTGTGATTTTTGATGTTGTTAAACTCTAACATTAGGCCTGGAAGTCTGATATAATACAAGGGATTATTTCCCCTTTTTTTGTATCTATAGATATTTGCTTTATGAACAATTATGTGGTCAATTTTAGAGAAAGTTCCATGTGGTGTTGTGAAATATGTATATTCCTTTGCATTTGGGTGGAAGCTTCTGTAAATATCTATTAAATCCATTTGCATCATAACCTCTGTTATACTTCTTATTGAGTCTCTGGTTGACCTATCAAAAAGCGAAAGAGGGGTATTGAGGTCTCCCACTATTAGGGTGTGAGAATTGATGTGGAATTTGAACTTTAGTAGTGCTTCTTTTACATAGATAAATGCCCTTATATTAGGGACATAAATATTCAGGATTGAAATCTCATATTGACCAATTTTTCTTGAGATGAATAAGTAATATCCATTCTGGTCTCTTTTAATTGATTTTAGTTTGAAGTCTACTTTGTTTGATATTAGGATGGCAACCCCATCTTGTTTCTTAGGGCCATTTGCTTGGAAAATCTTTTCCCAACCATTAACTCTGAGCCTGTGTCTTTCTTTAAGGTTGAGGTGTGCTTCTTGTATGCAGCAGAAGGTTGGCTTCTGTTTTTGTATACATCATTTGAGTGTGTGTCTTTTTATAGGTGAATTGAGTCCATTGATATTAAGGGATATTAATGACCACTGATTGATATTTCCTGTTATTTTTGGTGGTGGGTTGTATGTATGTCCTGTCTCTGGGTTTTTCTTCTGTAGGGTTATTGATTGGTTGTGGTTTAATGGGTGTATTTGTGATCCTTAAGTAGGAGTTTTCCCTCTAACACTTTCTGAAGAACTGGATTTGTAGACAGGTATTATTTAAGTCTGACTTTGTCATGAATTATTTTGATTACTCCATCCATGGTGATGGATAATTTTTCTGGGTATAGTATTCTAAGTTGGCAGCCTTGCTCTTTCAATGTCTGTATAACTTCTGACCAAGACATTCTTTCTTTTATTGCATTCATTGAATAATCAGGTGTTATTATGATGAGTCTGCCTTTAAAGGTAAGTTAGCACTGTTCTTTTGCAACTCTTAATTTTTTTTCTTTGTTCTGTATGTTTTGTGGCTTGGTTATTATGTGGAAGGAGACTCTTTTGGGAGTTCAATCTATTTAGTGTTATGTAAGCTTCTTGTATTTTTATATGCATCTCCTTCTTTAAGTTGGGAAAGTTTTCTTCTATGCTTTCATTGAATATATTATCTGTACCTTTGAGCTGAAATTCCTCTCCTTCTTCTATTCCTGTTATTCTCAGGTTAGGTCTTTTCTTTTCTTTTCTTTTCTTTCTTTATTTTGTATTTATCAAAAAAAACAGTAAAAAGAATTTAAAAATGCCGAAGAGTTAACAATAACTATACAGGGGATAATAATCATAAGCATGGCTTATCAAGGTTGGAAGTGAAAATAAGATTACTATACATATATTTTCTTTGTGTTCAGTTTTCCCTCTGAATTTTTTTTTCCATCCTTGTATATCCTTATTGAAAGTCTCTTCCCCCTCCCACCACATCTGATCATTTTTCTTCTCTGCAACTCCCCATCCCCTCCCTGGGCAGGGAGCAGACAGTCCTATGGTCACACTGGCCCAATAATGCTTGGATCAGTCTTCACTCCCAGCCAAATCCAGTTTTGTGCCCCCTCCCTCAAGAGTGAGTCAGGTGTTCCTATAGATGGACTGGGATTTGAAGGGTCAGTCCAGGGTGTTTCTGATCCCAAGCTGTTCAGTGGTTGTGGTTTGCCGCTTGGGCATGTTTGGCTTTTTTTTCTGTTTGTTTGTTTAGAGACCACTAGTGAGTGAGTACATCCCCTGCTTATCTCTCTGAGTTTGTGATACTTCGCTCAGGAGGATATTCTCCAAATCCATCCATTTGCCTGTGAATTTTAGGATATCATTTTTTCTTACTGCTGAGTAGTATTCCATTGTGTAGATGTACCACAGTTTGTTAATCCTTTCTTCAGTTGAGGGACATCTAGGTTGTTTCCAGGTTCTTGCTATTACAAATAATGCTGCTA
>PVIH01015825.1:0-48023 GCA_004025045.1 Sigmodon hispidus
AAATACAAAATAAAGGTAAAAAAAAAAAAAAAGAAAATGAAGGGGTCCAGCTATACTTTCATAGATCTTTACATCTACAGGCTAGTTTCTTGTATATAGTAAGGAAGACACCAAAGAAGTAAACACAAACTCAGCCACAAACCTTTTGGCCTAAAAAGGTGTTATGACTGTTAGATATGCTAGGACAATGCTAGCACAAAGCTTGTAGGAATACTAACTAACATCTATTTTCCTTATGGCCCACACCATGAGAAGAAACACATAGTGACACTGTGTGAGCAAGAATCTGTGGCTACATAGTGCAGGGACCTAGGATAAAACTCAATGCTACTGATCTAGAAACAAACAACTGTAACAAAACAAAATGACTCATAATGGTGTTATGCTGTACTCATAAATCAGTGCCTGGGTTAACCCAGAGAAGTTTTCTCCTGAAGCAGATGGGGAAAAGTACAGAGACCCAGAGCCAGACATTGTGCAGAAAGTGAGAGACCCTGAAACACAGCCCTAAGTGTGATTTCTCCATCAGACATCTCATGTTCCCTTAGGGCTCTGAAACTCTGTGGAAGAGAATGAAGAAAAAGTGTAGAAGCTAGAGAGGAAGAAGGACACCAAGAAAACAAGGTCCCTTAAATCAGCAAGATCTACACACATATAAATTCCCAGTTATTATAGCAGCAAGAACAGAGCCCATATAGTGTGTGCTCCAGGTAGTGTGTGCTCCAGATAGGGTATGCTCCAGGTAGTGTGTGCTCCAGACAGCGTGTGCTCCAGATAGGGTGTGCTCCAGATAGTGACATCCTGTCAGGACTTTTCTATCTCTCTTGTTTTAATTTATATTATTATTTATAATTTTCATTTTATGTTATTTATATTTTTCTTCACTTTTTATCCTGAAAGTTCTTTGTATATGTGTTATAGCTTCCACTTTAGTGTTATTAGGGGATTTCTGAGTGTGTGAATGATTGCTCTGTGTTCTTTGTGACTCCTTTTCTCTTGTTTGTTTTATATAATTCCAATGATTTATTTTAGTTTAGTTTATTGTTAGCTCATAGAAGCCTGTTTGATTTCTAAAAAGATTCAGAAAGGGATGAATCCAGATGAGAGGGGATGTGGGAGGAACTGGGAGAAATAGAGGATAGAAAAAATCCAAATCAGAATATATTATGTGAAAAAAGTGTTTTCAATAAAACGAACAAACAAAAAAGCTAAACATTTCTTGTAAACTTTAGATGTTACAGTGAACAGATAAGTTCTCTTTCACTATGTCTACTTTCTGTTTTACTGTGTCTGGTTTCTTTTCTCCCTTGCTCTCCTTTTTCTCCCCATCTCATATATACATATATACATCTCTACATATATAGGATAACATCTTATGAAAAATAATGGTCAATAATAGTTCAAGCTTTATGATCTATTTCGTCAATCTGTAGTCAATATGATATTCAAAATTAAATGGCAACATCAGATTTAATCATCTCAAAAATTATTTATTGCCTTCAATTTTTTATAGAGCTGGTATTAGAAATTTATTAAAGTGAGAGCCTACAGCTGTAATGTCATCAGGTTTTGGCTAAGTAAATTATAGATATTTAGTAGAATAATGGGAACACATGCTTTATTTCACAGCATTTCAGAAGCAGAGGTAGATAGATTTCTCTGAGTCAAGGCTAGCCTGGTCTACAAAGTAAATTTTGGAATAGCCAGGGCTGTTACACCTTATGAGCAACACAGAACATCTGTGATCATAATTTAGATGTCTAATGTTCCACTTTAATATTGGTGATCTGGTACCTTACATATAAATTTATGTTTCCCCACGTTGTTCTTTTAGTTGATAAGATCAAAATAAGACTGCTGAAAAGGTTTTCATTTAAATATTAGAATAAAGTTTGTAATGTAGACAACAAAAATAAAATCAAGGGGACACAAATTAGAAAGGAAAAAGTAAAACTTTTGTTATTTGTAGAGTTTATGATAGTATCCATTTTTGAATAATATTATAAAATAAAAGTGACCCAAAAATTCTACCAAAAAACTTCTAAAACTGGAAAACACCTTAAATAATGTGAAGGGATAAATAATTAACAGAAACATTATTATTCCTCCTATATACAAATAATAAACAGGCTGAGAAAAAATCAGAGAAATATGACCCTTTACAATAGCCACAAGTAATATAAAATACCTTGAGGTAATTCTAACCAAACAAGTAAAAGACTTCTTTGGCAAGAGTCTTAAGTCTCTGAAGAAGCTATTAGATCATGGAAAAATTGCCATGCTCCTGGATAAGGAGAACCAACATAATAAAAATGGCAATCTTACTAAAAGCAATCTACAGATTCAATGCAATTCATATCAAAATCCCAACACAAATTTTCATAGAACTCAAAAGAAAACTACTCAGCTTCATATGTAAAAACCAATAATCTGAGATAGCTAAAACAATCTTTTATACTAGAATAACTATTGGAGGTGTCACTATCTCTGACTTTAAGCTCTTCTATAGAGCTATAGTAATAAAAAAAGTGCATATTATCACAGAAACTGACATATGAACAAATGGAATTGAATTGAAAATCCTGACATTAGTTCACACACCTGTGAACAACTGATTTTTGACAAAGAATCAAAAATTCTACAATGAAAAAAAAAGGATCTTCAACAATGGTTCTAGAATAACTATATGTCAAAATTTAGAAGATTGCAAATAGAGCAATATCTATCACCATGTATAAATCTTAAGTCCAAGTGAATTTAAAACTTCAACATAAATTCAGTTACACTAATTTATGAAGACAAAATATTAAGCAATCATTAAAGCATTGGCACAGAAAAACTCTTCCTAAATATAACACCAGTAGAACAGACATTGAGAACAACAATTAATCAAGTAATAAATAAGACCTCCTGAAACTGAGAATTTTTTGGAAGGCAAAGGATATGGTAAATAAGGCAAAACAACATCCTACAGAATGGGAAATGATCTCCACCAACCACAAACCAGATAGAGGGCTGATTTCTAAACTATATAAAGAACTCAAGAAATTAGATATCAAAATGCCAAATGATCAAATTCAAAAATGAGCTCCAGAAATGAACATAGAATTCTCAACGGAATAAAAAATTAAAAAAAAAAATCTCAAAGGGCCAAATGACATTGATGAAATTTCTTAACATTCTTACTCCTTAGAGAAATACATATCAAAATGATGCTGAGATACTGTTTTATACCTGTCAGAATGTCTGAGATTAAAAAAAAAAAAAAAGAGAGAGAAAAAAGAAAAACACTGTTGTTGGGAGTACAAACTTGTAGTCAGTCACTTTGAAAATAAGTATGGCAACTTCTCAGAAGATTGGGAATCAATTTACCTTAAGACCTCATGATACCATTCTTGAATATATACTCAAGGCATGTTCAGTCATACGAGAAGGGCACTTGCTCAACCATGTTCATGGCAGCATTATTCATAATAAGCAAAATACGGATAAAGAAAATGTGGTACATAAAAACAATGGAATATTACTCAGCAGTAAAAAACAATGACATTATGAAATTTGCAGATACTGGTTTCCTAGAAAGAGTGTGAATCAGACGGCTTCAGTCACTGAGAATCCCAGGTTCCGAACAGAGTGGGAAGTGAGCAGTTTCCTGCCCCTGGGCCTCCCTGGGACCTAATCCCAGAGGCCAGAGACACAGACCCAGATTTGACCTCAAGGCCAGGCTTGCCCTGGACTAGGGCCAGGAGGAGCCTTACCCAGCAATCCCAGGAGTCATATCACAGAAGGCCGGGCAACACCTCTAATGCAGGCTGTATCATCACAGAGGGACAGATGTCTCTCTGAACAGCGTGATCCTGGGGTGTCAGGGGCAGAGTGGGAATCAGACAGCTTCAGACAGCAAGGATCTCATGGCCTGACTAGAGTAATAATCGTGCAGACCTCATGTCCAGAGTAGACAGGAGACACACAACCCCCATAGCCACAACTGACTAAGATTCCAATAAAACCTGACCATTAGTGAGCCAAAGAAGCAGTGAGCAAACGTCAGTTTCTAGAACACATATAACAATATAAAAAACAGCAAGGCATCACCAGAAGAAGCTGATGTCTCTACAACACCAAGACCTGAACAGAGCATTGAAGATTATAGAAGCCTTAAAAGACAATATAAAAATGTCCCTTAAAGAAATAGAGGGGAAAAAAAGCAAATAAAAAATAGGAAGAGATGAACAAATCCTTGAAAGAAAACCAAAATAGAGAAATCCAACACATGAAAGAATCATTCCAGGAAATGTGCAGATAAATGGATGTAACTAGAAAGTATCATCCTTTGTGAGGTAACACCAATTTAGTTACTTCATAAGTATATGATATGTACTTGTTCATAGTGAATACTAGATGTTAAACAAAGGATAATCACAGTACAACCCACAGCTCCACAGGAGCTAAGGAACAAGAAAGACCATAATATGTATGCATGGATCTCCCTGGGTAAGGATGAGATCTTACAAGTAAACTGGCAGAGGAGACAATAGAAGGGATGAGTTGGGAAGAGAACACAAGGGAATGGAATGATCAAGCTCAGGGAGGGATGGAGTGAGAGATCAATGAAAGAGAATTTGACTAAGGGAAGCGTTCCGGGGTTATGGAGAAACTTCAGGCTAGGAAAATTATCAGGAATCTACAAGGATGAGTCCAGTTTAAACTACTAGCAATAATGCCTGAACACTCCAGTAATCATAGAGCATTTATTCAGTAACTGGTGGAAGCAGATGAAAAAATCTACAGCCAAGCACCATATTGAAGTTCAGAAGTGAAAGTGAGATAAGAGAGTTTATATGAGCTAGGAGGGTCAACATCATGATGTGGAAATCTAGAGACAACTGAACCAAGCTAGTGGAAAATCAACAGTCTTTGAACTGACAGCTGTGGATCATGCATGGAACCAAGCTGGGTAAACCCTCTGCATATGGTAGATAGTTGTGTAGCTTGGTCTGTTTGTGTGGTCTCTGGCATCAGATCCAACCTAGTGCATGAGCTGCTTTTTTAGGAGCCCATTACCTATGATGGGATACCCTGCTCAGCCTTGATTCAGCAGGGAGGACCTTGCTCTTACCTCAAATGAACATACCAGGCTTTGCTGACTTCTCATGGGAGGCCTTACCCTCTCAGTGGAGGGGTTAGGAGTTGGTGAGTGGACTCTGAGGGAAAGCTGGAAAAGGGATGAGAGGGGGATCTATGGGTCGATATATAAAATAAATAAATATATCTTAAATTTAAAAATAGTTTGTAATGGGGACACAAACTTTATTTTGGCATGAGATCTGTTTAAAGCATGTAGAACTTTCCCCCTCAATTACTTATCTCATTAATGAAATAATCAGCCATATCTCATTAATGAAAACTTCTATTTTCAACTCTCTATGTAGTACAAATTCTATCTAGTCTTATACTAAAAAAACCCTTAGCCAGATATTGGGGAAAAGCTGAAAGATCAGAGAGACAGAGGAACAAGCCACATCCATTTCTCAATCCGCCAACTCCTCAAGCCTGCCTCTAGGAATACTTAAACTGAATGCCTCTGAGTCTGCAGCCAAAGGTCAGGGGGTCCCAGGTGAAGGGCTGAACTACTGACTCCTCTTTATCTGTCTAGCTATCTCACTTCCTCATTCAACTTTCCTAGAGCTAGGATTAAAGATGTGCACCACTATGGCCCCTGCTCCTTTTTGCCTCCTATGCTGAGATTAAAGGCCCCTGACCCTCATGACTAAATCTGTGGGTGGCTCTGACCTCTGATTTTCAAGCAAACTAAAAGATATACAATATATCACCACATCTATGTTTCTGTGTATCTTTTGTCACAAGTCAAAACATCCTAGAGAAAAGTATATTTGCAATAATAAAAAAGAAATAACAAAAAGGAGCAAGTGATTTGCGGCTATAAATTAAGTATCTGGCATGGAAAAGGAAACACACACACACACACACACACACACACACACACACACACACACACTGCCTCAAACCTTGAAACTTAATTTTTCAGATATGACCGGGTCAGTGAATGTAACAGCTCAAAATGACTGCAGTTGCTTCTACAAGATCAATCCAGTGAAAAAATTCTACACTGAGTAGATTTAGGCTCAGAGAGATGGGAACTGGTGAAAGACAGTCAAGTTTGTTTACTTGCTTGTTTTTAAGCCAGATATGTTGTCCCTAATAGGTGGTTCCTGTTAGATGGCCCTATAACATACGGACAACACTAATTGGAGGCAGTACAGTAAGAACAGAGTCTAAGAAGTTGCTGGGGAGTCAAAGAGGCTTTGGGGTTAAGGAATGGTGGGTAGAAGGGTCTATAATTAAACATTGTACACAAGGATCAAATTCTCAAAGTTTAAAGAAAACATTATTTTAAAACAAGAAATAAATATTGAATATGTTAAGACAAGTGGTCCACACTCAGTACTGTTTTTTTTTTTTTCAAAACAGTCTGAGTATTGAAATCAAATGGTCTAAAATGGATGACCTGATATAATCTCATAGTACATGTTTTCAATGTGATCTACCAGGCCCATAACAGATGAATTTCTGCATATTCTTTTTCTTTCGTTCTTTCAAGAGAAGTGTTAATAGGGCCAGCATTGAAATATGGAAGCAAAATACTTTAGAAGTCAATTGTTCATGGCAGGTGCTGTGTGGAGCACCATCAATTCCAGCACAAAGAAACTAAGGCAATATTATCAATAACATTTAACATGATCTATTCTACATGCAATATTGCACTTATGGAAGGTGACATTTCATTCTTAGAAACTAAGGTAATTGTGTTATACTTTTAAGATAAATAGACATCTGTGTATTTCTAATGAGAAATGCAGTTCAGTGTAAATCAGTGAGGCTCCTTTGAGATATGACAATGTTTACTTCAATAGCTTGCGTATTTTCATGTATTGCATTTCAATTTATGACAATATTTTGAAAGTATATGCTTATTTCAGTTCCTAAAAATGATAAAGTTTGTGTTATACTTTTAAAATGTATTAAATAATAACTAAACCACATCTTATTTATATTTATAACTAATTATACTAAATTAGTTTTCTATTATCTAAAATATCAAGATTTCAAAGTACAATTAAATTACAAATAATCTACAATATGTGATATGCAGATTATTTCATCTTAGATTTAAACAGTTTTATTGTTATAAAATTGTTATTTGGGTGAGAACGTAGTGAAAGTTTAGATAAGAAAAGTAAATCATGAAGGTAAATTGTATGCACTTTAGTAATGGGCTGAAGTATAAATGACCCCAAAATCTTCTCATTATTCAGGCAAATGGAGTAACCAAAGCTAATACAAGCAAATGAAAGTTTACATTCAATAGTTTGTGAAGACAATCTAACAATACAAGGGCAGATTTGCTTCTAATCCAGGTTTCACTAAAAATGATTGATCTCATCTTACCAAGCAGTATACACTGGCAACATTTTTGAGAAGATTTCATGGTATAATACGTATGACTTATCTTCTAAGACACTAATATAAAACAAATCTAAAGCAATTATAGAAATATTGAAAGCAAATGCTTATAAAGTGATTATAATAAGCTTTGCTTAAAACTCCGAATTACAAATTTAAAGTCTTTCTTTTCTCCAGGTTTGAAGAAATACTAGAAGTAATGCCTATTCTCATAAGTTTTCTTACATTATGTAGGTTAGATTATTGTAATGGTGAAATCTGACTAAAAACATAACCTGGTTTTAACTATTGAATGTAATAATCACTCTTTAGAGAACAATATATGATGATATTCAAATGACTTTCAGCATTAAATAGTTACAAAGTATATACACAAAGAAAAGAGAGCACCATATCTATCTCAGGTAGTGTCACTATTTCTGGCATAAAGGAACTTGGAGGAGAAAGTATTTATATAGCTTATGCTGCCAAATCATGATTCATCATTGAAAGAAGTCATTGTAGGAAATCCAGACTTCAGAGTTAGGATAGGAACTCAAACAGGGTAGGAACAGAAGCAGGAAACAGATGTTATAAAGGGTGATGTTTCCTTTCTTGTTCTTCATGGCTTGCTCAGGTTGCTTTTATATAGATCCAAATTTCACCAGCTCAGGATTGGAATCACCAAGGATGGCTTGCCTATAGCCTAATCATGTGGAGATGTTTTATTAACTGAAGATTCTTTTTCCATGCAGAACTATGCAGCACAACATCCAAGCACCAAAAAGAAAAATTAACTGGAATTTATAGGCACACACATTTAATCCTAGAATCAGGAGGCAGAAGAAGGAAGATTTCTGTGAGTTTGAAGCCACCTTTGACTACAAAGTGAGTTCCAGATCAGCCAGAACTACACAAAGAAATCCTATCTTAAAAAGGTCAATAAATAAATTACTAAACAAACATAAATAAATAAACTTCTAATTTCCTTTTATTATAGCTATATAAACAAAATAATGTGTTTTAAAAATATAACTATTTCAAAAAATGTTTTATCAAAAAGCGCTAATGAAGATGATTGAGTGAGAGGAGAAACAAAGGAGGGGATAAAAACAGATGGAGATCTTAATAGAGAAAGACAAGATGGGGCTGGAAAAAGATTCAGTGCTATGATAACCTACAGGAACTCACAGGAGATCCCTGGCTAGGTCTAACCAAGAGTGAAAGTGTTGCCTAGACAAGACATCCCCCATAATCAAATGAATAGCCACCCCATGTGCCATTCTAGAACCTACATCCACAGTAAATAAAGATAAAGGCAGTGATACAATACTGGGCTGAGCTCCTGGTCCAGCTGAAAGTGAGGGAGAACACTCTACATGAGCAAGAAGAGAGGGCTTATGAGAAAAATTCCCACAGACATGGCTGGATGGAGCTCTGGGGGGCTCACTGAATTAAGAACAGCCACTGAGGAATCTTCAAGAAATGTAACTAGGCCCTCCAAGGATAGGCAACTGTCCACTGACATGGGCAGTATGTGGAGCCTAGTGGGAATGGAACAGACTGTGCTGCTATGTGTGGTCTGGAATTTCAGAGCCCAATCCCTACAAAGGAAAACCTAACTCAGTCTTGACATTAGGATGAGGATCTGCCTGGAGTGAATGTTGAGCTGATCCATTTTGGGACTTCTTGACCTTCTGGGGGAGGGGATGAGTGAATGGGTAGAAATTGGGAGGGGGAAGGAAGGGAGAACAAGGGGATACTTGTGGGCAAAATGACTTTATTTTATAAATAAATAAAAATAAATAAATAAAGATCTAATGAAAATAATTGAGTTTAAATAGGAAGTGATAAAATGTATTGGCTATTTGCCTGCTTTACCGCTTGAGAGGCAGAAAAAAAAAATACTGTGAAATGTATATAGCAGATAAATTAGTGCTTAGATATTTAATAAAGAGAGTTAAAAATTATATAAAGAAAACTGTCCTTTTCATGTATTTTATTTTTTCAAAGTGCTTTTATACATTCTGTTCAACAGACTCTACATAATGGTATTAATGGACTTTATAAAATCCCTTTAGGTAGTGTTTGAATAGGGTAATAGATTTTATAGCTGAGATTGTTACAGAGAACATACTCAATTTGTACTTTCAGTCATTCAAAACACTTATTTCTAGCTTGTTACTAAGCCCTGTACCTGAGAAGGGCCCCTGCCTCATTTGAGGATTCAAAATGTTCAGTAAACTATTCAACAATGTAGTATTAGTCTTGAGATAAATATGATATGTGTTAAAAGAATAATGAAAGTAAAATCAAACCTACAAATAAGCCATGAACCTGCACTAGAATTTGCCCTTACAGAATCTGTTTCTGTATCTTTTCCAATTATACAAAAAGAACATTCTGTGACCAATTCCTTAGTCAGCTTGTGGAATTTCCAGGCATCAAGCATCAGTAGACTGTCTCAATCACTTAACATTCTGATTCAGTTTTCCCTTAAAGCACTTTGTTTACTTTGCAGTCTTGGAATGCTTCAGTAACTTTGATGTTTTAATGGCACCATCCATCCCCATGCCAGGCCCTGCCCAGGGCAAAGCCACCTCAGTGAGTATCATTCCTATGCAGATGAAGTCACTGCACTCTGCTAACTTGATGAGAAAGGCAAGGCACTTTATCAATAACATGGAGCAATGCTTCTAGAAATGATGATGGATCTTTCTAGAAACTCAGTGAAGTATCTGTCATGAGTATGTATTATGAGACAGTTTGTTGTTGCAATGTAACTCATTGTATGCTAACATTTCTTATTAAAAAGTACATAGATTTGACTTAAGGTTTTATCTACCTATATTAAGAATATGGTTATGAGGTCAAATTCCTATATAGCTGAGTTTTTAAATGCTTGCTAACTTTCTATTTGGCTCCAATAATTCTAACTTGGCTATATCTGTGATAAAATTAAATGCTAGAATTTTCTTTGAGAAGAGATTTGCAAAACTCATGTTCCATCTCTTGGAAACAAAATGATGTTTAGATTTCATTTCTTGTGAAATAGTGCTGTAACTGGAGACTAAACTGTAGTGGAGGTAGAACATAACATTTGCTATTATTTAAAATTTGTGGTTCTCCATACCTAACAATGCTTGGGGGACTCAAACCAGAGACCAGATAGCCAAGACACAGTGTAAAACCAAGCACTATTCATCTACCAAAGCAAGAAAAAACAAAGCAAAACGAACAAACAAAACAATAAGATGATGTCTTATGATATTATATTATGCTCATAGATCAGTCCTTTATTCAGATATCTTCAGAGAAGTTTTCTCCTGCAGCAGATGGAAAAAAATACAAATACCCACAGTCAGGTATGACACAGAGTTAGATTATGGAACACCTGGCTCTAAGTGGTATGTATCCATTAAATCTATCATCTTGGAACTCAGAAGAGTCTACTGGAAGAGGAGGTAGAAAAAATGTAACAGCCAGATGAGATGGAAGACACCAGGAGAATAAGAATCTCTAAATAAACTGAGCAAAACTCATATGAACTCACAGAGAATAAAGCAGAAATCTCAGAGCCTAAATTGGATTGTACTAAGTCTTCTGCATATATATTACATTCAGTTTAGGATTCTTATGGAACACCTGTGTGAAGAAGTCAATTTATCCTTCTAATGCCATCTCTTGGTAATCTTTTCCTTTTGTTGGTTTGTCTTGTCTAACTTCAGTGTGATATTTTTTGTTTTATCATTATATTTTATTTAGTTAAAAATGATTTATAAAGAATAAAATAGTTTGGAATGAAAAAGAAATATATGTTTCTATGTAGAAAAATATGTTGGGATCTCAGTCTTCTTTCAGAAGATCTAGGTGTTTATTATGTATTTATGCAATGGTAGCAAACAGAAATTCCTAAGTACATGTACAGAAATAGGGCTTATATAAAACTAATTGTGTTCAAAAATGTAAGTTCTTACATTCATGGTCATAGATCAAATTGAGGCATTCTTTTAGTAAATGGATGGACATAATAAAAGCAGACATATATAATTATATTCTCTGATTCTCAAAAAATAAATCTATTGCAAAAACTGAGATTCTTAATCATAGTGATTAATCTTGCTTCTTGAAATTGGGTAGTGTTTCAAAAAAGATGACTACTAACATTTTAATAATCATAACTTTTGATACTATAACATATTTTTCATGTCTTATTTCCCCAAAGTGTATACTTTCTTAATTATTTTGAAACACACAGTACCAGCATAACTTTATGCATGTATTTTGGTAGAGTGAGCTAGGGAAGTCTTCAGTTTTTCAGTTTTATCTTTGTATCTTTTCTTGATCTCACCATATGTAAGTCATGGTTAGTTGAGATTATGTCTCTGAACTCAGAAATAAAGTATGATCCTGAGTAATATGTAATAAAATAAAAAATCCCATTTCTGCTTGTTTAAAATTTGTTTGGCCCATTTTTCTAAATATGCTCCTTAGAAATTTTATTTCTACTTGGACACTTTTCTATTTTCATAGTTTCTTTGCATTAAGCCAGCATCCACACTAACTTC
Organism: Sigmodon hispidus; assembly: GCA_004025045.1. NCBI lineage: Eukaryota > Metazoa > Chordata > Mammalia > Rodentia > Cricetidae > Sigmodon > Sigmodon hispidus. The sequence continues at coordinate 12,033 of PVIH01015825.1, forward strand.
ATAGCATCTTATTTCTAATATTTCTGAGTGTATTTATATATGTTAAGGAATCCATATGCTAACATATTCAGATATGTTAACAATATGTCTTAACATATTTATAACACCCACCATCTACATTAACTTCATAACAGCATATTTCTACTATTTCATATTGTGCAGTTTGTTAAAATAGCATGATATTGATGATACAGTAAATGTTTGAAAGTAACAAACCTATTGCTTCTTACTTTTCTAATTTAATAATGGCCACTGAATTTATTAAAAAGGACAATATTTTTTAGTCTTTGAAACAAATATTTTAGAAGACAAAAGAACTTAAGTGTTTTCTCGGAGGCCTTACTTTTTTTAATTTCAATAAAAGGCAAATATTATTCACAAAATGCAGTTTTACACCTTTAATTTATGGTTTAAAACATTATTATATTAAAAGGAATATATCAACCATTTTGTTTTCCTTGAAAAATCATAAAACACACAATCAAACGTATATGTGTAATGAAGTACACTGAAAAAAATGTGATAGAAATATGTAATTAACCAAAGGACACTGATTTAAAAAAAGAAATATGTAATTAAGCTGTGACTACATTATCATTATATAACAGATAAAAATAATCTGAAAATTGTTTACATAATTTGAAATAAATAGGGACTGGAAAAATGGTACAGGGGAAACCCACTTTTGAACTAACTAAAGAACTTGAGTTTGGATCTACACATACACATAAAATCTAGGCATGTGTGTGACCTCATCTGCAATATCAGGAGGCATAGATAGGGGATCGCTGCACCATGAATCCAGCATTATGAGAAAGCTCCAGGTTCAATGACAGACTGCATACCTCACTAAATGAAGTGGAAGAAAATGGCTATTATTCAAAGAAGATACCAAATGTTAAGCTCTGGTATCCACATGTTCATATCAATTATAGTACAAGCATTCACATACACATGTCACACAAGCAAATAATCAATATATATAAAAATATATGCAAAATCAGAAAAAATTAATTTATAAAAATGGCATGACAGCTATATGATCATGTTTATAAAGGTATTGGTGTGTTTTTCTTATATACAAATGCACATAGTTTTAGAGAGAAGAAAACTAAGATTTTCTGAAGATGTCTATTCGGGAAGAATGTAGAGATTTCCATTATCATTACTTTCTACTTCTAGTAATGAGGAGTTACTGATAAAATAAAATATCAAACAGAAAGGGCAAAAATTGGGTTAAAGTTGGTGAAATAAAAAAAATAAAAGGGATAGTTTTATTATCTCCTAAAGCTTGTGTATTGTAGCATCAATTCAAGTACATTTTTATGCACATAAAATCCATTGTATTTTGAAATCTGAAAAGTGTAATAGGCTCATTCACTCTCAATTCTCATGTAGACTGTTTTAAAAAAAGAAAAAAGACAAAACAAAAACAAAGTTAAAGGACAACAAAAAGCTAATATTTGATTCTATCAATCAAGTAACTACACTAAAAGTATAAACTTTACCCTGTTCCACATTAAAGTCATTCTCTAGAAATAAATCAAACAATAAGAATGTTTCCTGAAATTTTATGTAGTGTCAGGTGTCATTTACTGTACTGTCAAAGAGCTCAATGAATTTCAGGGTTTACTGATCAAGGTAGCATTTAGGCCATCAACTCTACAGGCATTTAATATGAACTAACATTTAGCACACTCAAAGCAGTAGAAAACTGCCCCAGGAGTGTTTTACAGGTCTACATATGTAACTGCTGGGTAATTTTCCTGATTTCAGTAGCAAAAACAAATGCATGTACATTACTTTTACTCATTACAAAAAAAGTTAAAAAAAATAAAGAGTAAAAATTACATTCACTTTTACTCTTTACAAAAAAAAAGTCTAAAATTGATCCACTGGAACATTTTCTCTGTATTTCTCTTTATAATACAATGCATTTTTCTTTAGATTTGTTGATTCTAAAACAATAAAATATAAAGGGTATTGAGAAATTTTCCAAATCACTTACTTAGATACATGACTGTCAAATACAAAGTTCATAGAACTTGAAATACTGCTAATTGTGCATTATTTCCCGGGATTTTCCCCATAAGTTTTAATTTAATGAAAGTAATTCTTATTGAAGATAACTTCCCCAGAAAAACTGAATTGCAGATGGTCCATGCAGCATATTCTGTGGTCTTGAACAATGATTCTTACCCTGAGAATCACTAAATTGTTACTAATAATTGTTTATTTTGGCAATTTCTTCAAAAATAAAAACTCTTTCACAGCGTAGGTTCTTAAAGACTCAAGAAATAAACAACATTTACATTGCTATTAAGAAGCAAGAAATGTTCAACTCTCAGGAAGTTTCAGAAATTTACAATGTTCCTCCCTTCCAAGGTTATGCAAACAAATCCTGAAAGACATGATTCTCTATTCTTATTATGTAGAGGGCAGCAGGAATGTGACTTTTATGAGTTGTCACCTTTCTACAGGTGTGCTTCTTAGTATAGGTACTGCCTATAAGTACATCATTATCTTTTAAATAACCTCTCACACATATTTCTTTAGTAAGACAATAAATTCATTAATTCACTATGTTATGTGAAAATTGTACTATATCATTTGAAGGCCTTTAGTGACTTATCTCTGGGCAATAAACATTTGTTCATGCCTGTACAGGAAAAGTCACTATATAACATAATGTTTTTTTATATTCAGGTGGATTCCACAACTATTTTTACAAATATAAATCTGTACTTTATTAGAGGATAATTATTTAAATGTCAACAACAAACATTAAAAATCAATCACCTTAACAGATAAATGGAACAGTTTCAGTGTCATATCTACTGATTTTATTTTAAAAATTAGTATTAAATGTTCCTGATGAAGAGACTAAGAAGCTCAATGTTTTATAACATAATCAACAGCAAAGAAAATTTGTACATGAACCAGAATAGGCCGATGTATAAGAGCAAACATATTCCCAAATAGTCCTTTAATCTGTTTACCATTTTTATGATCAGATAAAGCAAAATAAATTTTAATTAGAATAAATCTTTATATCTATATCAGTAATAATTTTGTGTTTTGGACAACTGAAGCAAAATGTATAATTAAAAGAAATTTACAGGATTAACAAAATGTCTGTGAAATTAAAGAAGATCAGGACCCATGACAATCCTAATGCAGATTCACATCAAAGCTCTGCTTAATAATTATAATTTCAGAATGTAGCATAAGCACCTCTATGTCATTCCTTATCTTTTGTAGCACAAAAAAAATATGTGAAGGTACTGATAATGTTGTATTTCAATTTAAATTGTGGTGAAAGAAATCAAAATGAAAGATATACTTTTCCCTACAAATTAACATGCCCTAAAGATGGCTGTGGGTGAAATTCTTGTTTAATAGAGATGGAAAAATATTCTGATAAATTTATACCTTCATGGATACAACTTGAAAGCTGAAATATGATCACAGGACACGTATCAGGAGGATTATTACTCTCTATGTTTGATGATTTGATGAACTAAATTTTGGAGCCTAAATTATGTAGTGTGAGTTGTTTTGACAAATGTCTGTAAAGACAAATTTGAATAAAATGTCAACATTTTCTGAGTATACAGTTTGTGAAACTTTATTGTAAAGCAATTGTGATAGACTTTGAGACATTTGTCATGAGTAAAGTAAGTTTTTGTAATTTGTTATTGTGTTTTCTTTCCATAGGTGTCCCAATAGGTTTGTCATATTCTGAAAAGCAGATGTTTAAATTTTATGCATCTTTGCAAAGCTAAGAAATTTGATTTATCAGAACTAAAGTTCATATTCATTAAATGTATCTAAAAATTCTGAGCTTTAAAAAAGTGTTTTCCAAGGACCAGTATGTAATTACAGATAATTATGCTAAAACAAAAATACAATAAAGAGTCAATGAATAAATTAGTAACAATAATGACCAAGTTGCTGTGGGACAATGTTCTTGAACACTGTAAATGTTTGCTGCTCCTATAGGTTTAATAAAAACCTGATTAGTTAAGTAGCTAGACAGGAAGTAGAGGTGGGGCAAGCAGACAGAAGATTTCTGGAAAGCAAAAGAGCAGAGCAGCAAATGAATCCAGACGCAGAGCAATGATGAAAATTCTGCATTGAGCAAAATTGTACTAATCCATGTGTCTAAGCATAAATAGAAATATGAGTTAAATTAAACTATGAGAGTTATCAGTCAATAAGCAAGTACTATAGGTCAACAAGCTTATAATTAATATAAGCCTTTATGTGATTATGTACAGCTAAGCAGCTGTGGAGCATCATGGAGCTCAAGTCTAGGCTGCATGTGAAACTTCTGACTACACTAAATGAAGTTGTCTTTTTTGCATAATTCTTTTATTTATTATTTGGTTATATTACATCAAGCAGCCAATCAAACTCAGTTATGAGTCCTCTCAGTTTTATGCCCTCTATTATGATCTCCCCATTTACAAAAGAAGCCCATTCATGTTCCTCATTTACCTACTGGACCAAAGTTAAACTCCCTCTGGCCAGCCCCTTAAAGAAATTCAGTCCTTCTTCACACACACTTCTGCCAGAGGACATAAATGCAGATATGATGCATTGTTTCATTTACCAATGTTCTAGCCTTGAGCTCTTGAACACAATAATTTTTTTTTTAATCTGCTAATGAGTGAGAACTTATCTTTTGGAGTTTGTGATACCTCACTCTGGAGGATATTCTCTAATTCCATCCATTTGCTTGTGAAGTTTAGAATATCATTTTTTTCTTACTGCTGAGTAGTTCTCCATTGTGTAGATGTACCACAGTTTGTTAATCCATTCTTCAGTTGAGGGGCATCTAGATTGTTTCCAGTTTTTTGTATGTTGAACCATTCCTGCATTTCTGGGATAAAGACTACTTGATCATGGTAGATGACATTTTTTTTATATGTCATTGGACTTGGTTTGCCAGAATTTGGTTGAGAATTTTTGCGTAAATGTACATGAGAGAAATTGGTCTGTAATTCTCTTTCTGTGTTGCGTCTTTGAGTGGCTTGGGTGTCAGGGTTATTGTGGCCTCATTAAAAGGGTTTGGCAATATTCCTTCATTTTCTAATGTATGGAACAGTTTGAGAAGTATTGGTATTAGCTCTTCATTGAATGTCTGATAGAATTCTGCAATGAAACCATCTGTGCCTGGACAATTTTTGTTTGGGAGACTTTTAATGACAGCTTAAATTTTCTTTGTGGTTATAGGTCTGTTTTGGTCTTTAATCTTGATTTAATTTTGGTAAATGGTACCTGCCCAGAAAGCTATCCATTTCTTCTAGGTTTTCCCTTTTTGAGTTTAGGAGAGATTTTCAATGTATGACCTGATAATTATCTAGATTTCCTGGACATCTGTTGTTTTGTCCTTTACATTTTGATTTTGTTAATTTGGATGCTTGATCTGTGCTTTTTGGTTAGTTTGGATAAGGGTTTATCTATCTTGTTGAATTTCTCAAAATCCAACTCTTTGATTCATTGATTCTTTGTATTTTTTTTATTACAATTGTGTTGATTTCAGCTCTAAGTTTGATTATTTTCTGCTGTCTACTTTTTCTAGGTGAGTTTGTTTCTAATTGTTCTAGGGCTTTCAGGTATGCTGATAGTTCTCTCATGTAGGATTTCTCTATTCTGTTCATGTAGACATCTAGTGAATTTTTCTCTTAAGACTGCTTTCATTGGGTCCCATAATTTTGGGTATATCATGGGTTCATTTTCATTGAATTCTAGAAAGACTTTTATTTCATTCTTAATTTCTTCCTTGACCCAGAGGTGGTTCAGCTGAGTGATATTTAGTTTTCATGACTTGGTAGGCTTTCTGTGATTCTTAATATTGTTGAATTCTAACTTTAGACCCTTGTGATTTGATATGATACAAAGAATTATGCCCATATTGTAGTACCTGTTGATATTTGCTTTATGACCTAGTACGTGGTCAATTTTAGAGAAAGTTCCATGTGGTGTTGAGAAATATGTATATACATTTTGTTTGGGTGGAGGATTTGATATATATTTACTAAATCTATTTGGGTCATAACTTCTGCTAGATCCTTTATTTTTCTGTTGAGTTTTTGTCTGGTTGACTTATGCAAGGGTGAAAGTGGGGTATTGAAGTCTCCTACTAGTAGTGTTTCAGGTTTGATATGAGGTTGAAGCTTTAGTAGCGATTCCTTTACATATGTAGGTGCCCTTGTGTTAGGGACATAGATATTCAAGACTGAAATTTCATCTTGGCTGATTTTTCCTGATATGATCAAGTATTGTCTGCCTTGGTCTCTTTTTATTGATTTTAGTCTAAATCTATTTTGTTAGATATTCCAATGGCTACACCACCTGTTTCCTAGGGCCATTTGAAAGGAAAGTCTTTTCCCAACTCCTTACTCTGAGCTTGAGTCTGTTTTTGAAGTTGAGATGTGTTTCTTGTATGCAGCAGAAGAATGTATCCATCATGCTAGGGTGAGTTGATCTTTTCATAGGTGAGTTGAGTTCATTGGTATTAAGGGATATTAATGACCGATGATCAATATTCCCTGTCATTTTTGGTAGTAACTTACGTTTCCTTTTGGGGGGCTTCTTCTGTGGGCTTATCAATTGTTTGTGGTTGCATGAATGTTTCTAGTTTCCTTAGGTTGGAGTTTTCCCTCTAGGGCTTTTTTTGAGAGCCAAATTTTTGGTTAGGTATTGTTTAAATCTGGTATTGTTGTGAAATATCTTGTTTACTCCATCTATGTTGATTGATATTTTTTCTGGGTACAGTAGTCTAGGTTGGCATCCATACTCTTTTAGTGTATGTGTAATGTCTGAGTAGGACTTTCTTGCTTTCATTGTTTCCATTGAATAGTCAGATGTTATTCTGATGGGTCTATCTTTATAGGTGATTTGGCCTTTTTCCTTTGCAGCTCTTAGTATTTTTTCTTTGTTTTGTAGTTTCAGTGGTTTGATTATTATATGGCAAGCAGACTACTTTTATGAGTCTAGTCTATTTGGTGTTCTGTAGACTTCCTGCATCTTTATAGGCATTTTCTTCTTTAGGTTGAGAAAGTTTTCTTCTATGATTTTGTTGAATATATTTTCTGTGCCTTTGAGCTGGTGTTTTCTCCTTCGATTCTAATTATTCTTAGGTTATGCCTTTTCTTGGTTTCCCAGAATGTCTGGACATTTTATGTTATGACTTTTTTGGTTATAGTGTTTTCTTTACCTGATGTATCTGTTACCTTTATTGAGTGTTCCTTTCCAGAGATTGTCTCTTCCATCTCTTAGATTCTGCTGGTTATGTTTGAATATGTGGTTCTGTGTCTTTTTTTTTCAGATTTTTTATTTCCAGCTTTGTCTTGGTTTGTGCCTTCTTTATGGCTCCTATTTCAATTTTTAATTTCTGAAATATTTCTTTCTCCTGTTTGTTTTCTTTTTCATGGTTTTCTTTATTTTCTTTCAAGAATTTGTTCATCTCTTCTAATTTTCTGTTTGTATTTTCTTCTATTTCTTTAAAGGAGTTTTTATATCATCTTTTAAGGCTTCTATTAATTTCACAATGCTATTTTTAAGGTTGTTTCTTTCTGTTTCCTCTTCATTGTTATGTTCAAGTCTTAAAGCTATAGAACCAGTTGCTTCTTCTGGTGGTGTCTTGTTGATCTTTGTATTATTGTATGTATTCTTGCATTGGTGTGTGCCCATTGTTACCTCAGTTTACTCTTGGTTAGCTCTTTGTTGGTTCTTATTGGATTGTTGGTCTGAGGGCTCTTAATCAGCTGTGTGTTCATAGGGTCAGCTGCTCTTGTGAGGTCACAGTGCTATTAAGCCTGTCATGGTCTGAGTGGACTATGTTCTGCCACTGAAGCTGTGACCCATCTCAGGGCTTGAGTTGAGGGAACAGAAGTCACTGCTTGACATCTTACCTCTCATCTGTTTGCCCAAGGACTTGGCTGTTCCTGCACTGTTGTGCTGTTCTTATGCCAGCCATGTGTGAGCAGATTATGCTCTGCTGGCCAAAGCTGCACCCCATCTCAGGACTTGGGTTCTAAAGTTATGTCTTTGCATATAATATTTCTGTTATTTTTCATTGTTTTCAGAGTATAATGTTTTAACTGTGGCAAAGTTATATTAAATTAGTCATGTACATATTTATAGATATATATGTATATTTATAGACATAATTAAATCAAAATCAGTCATTCACAATGTTCTGACCCTTCCACTCATATAATGTCCATTTCTCTTATGCAGGGTTTTTACAAAGTTATGATGCTTGTTTGTTTTAGGATCATCTAATACATATATTTACTTCCAAAATAATTGAGTCACTAATAAGAATTATTAAGAGTACCAGTTTCTCTTGCTTTATTTTAATTGAGGCAATATATCCTTTTATCTGTGATGAATATTGTACCTTCTGTAGGTATCTTGGAAATATGAAAACTGATCTTATTTTATCTTCTTTGTACTTAAGAATAATAATGATGTTTATTAATTTTATTTTTCTGTTAATCCTTTAATTATTCTCATGGATTTAAGTCATGCATTTGCTTTTACTCCATAATCTATTCACTCTGATAAATATTCAGTTTCATTCTTCATCACCCTAAATTCACAAAGATTTTCCTCCTAATACTGAGATTAAAGTTGTGTACCACCACCACCAGGTCACTGTTGGATCTTTCTACTAACAAGTTTTCTTCCTTTCTAAAAATAAACTCATCAAAGACTAATGACTTTACTTCTGATCTTTTAACAACAACAACAAAAAAGACAAAACAGTTGTGCCTAAAATATTTGCTAGTAATGTATTGCACAAATTCTATATGATATTATAATAAAAATCCAAAGCCAGATATTAGAAAAGCTGGAATATCAGGGAAATAGAGAAATAAACCACAGACACTTCTCACCCAGCCAACTCCTCAGGCCTGTCTCCATGAATCCTCTGATTGCAAACTTCTCCATCCTCAGCTGACTAGGGAAGTGACAGGACAAGCTAAATTCCTCTCTCCTCAGTCTCCACAAACCATTTCACTTCCTGGTTCAGTGTTTCTAGATCTAGGATTAAAATCTGTGCCACTACCTCCTGGCTCCATTAAGCTTTGAACTCACAGAGATGTAGAGGGATGTCTGCCTCTCAAGTGATGGGGTTAAAGGCATGGGTCACCATTCAGTGACCTTCTTCATGGCTTGGTTCTATGGCTGGTTCTGTCCTCTGATACTATAAACTACTTTTATTAAATGAACAATATATCTCAACATTAATGCATATGGAGTATAATATTCATTTCACATCATTATTCAAATTACCCCTGACTTATGGTCTTAGTTTTTTTCTTTTCTCACTGAACTACATATTCAGAATCAATTCCCTAATTTATTTTTCATTTTAGTTCTTTCTCCCCAAATGTATTAATTTACTTTTTAAACTGCAGCAGATTTTAAGACTATATTTTCAGGGACTGGAAAAACAGATCATAAGTTAAGAGCATTTGTTCTTACAGAAGACTGTGTACTCTTACCCGAAACTATAAGGCAGTTTAGGGGTGGCAATTAATGCAATTTTGGGAAACTAAATGATGTCTTCTGACCGCTGTGGGCACAAAGCAAACATGTGTTGTATATTCCTGCATATGTGAAGTTCATACATTTGTGTATATATATATATATATATGTATATATGAATCAAAATTTTATATTTAAGAAAGAAAATAACCCTAAAAGTTTTAAAAACCATAATTACATATAGTCATGTTTCCTTTTTGAATTGTTGAAAAAAGAATCTGCTTATGAAGTAGTTTCATGCCATAGCTTCCATTTCTTCATGTATGATCTACTATAAACAGGCATTCAAAGGTCCTCAGTGACACTTACTACCTCTTAGATTTTTGCCGGTCTGTAATATTAATTTAACCTTGAAATGTAATTGTTTCATTTAACTACTATTACTAATAATAAATGATACAAATGATGAGAAGTAATTATGACTTTATGCAACTATTAATTTTAGTCATTTGGAAACTGATGGAGATATATTTCAAGCATGATTTTTCAAATAAATAAATACGGCCATCTCTGTAGCTTGATCAGTAAATTTCCTCCCAAGGCACTCAGCACTTTAAGAAATATCTCCAACAAATTTGTCCCCTCAGATCTCAGTGTGTTCCATAGAAGCATGAAAGAGCCTCAGGGGATGGAGGACACCAAGAAGGCAGGACCCTCTCAATCAGTGTGAGACTGAAGCTGAATTCACAGGGCCTGCACAGTTTTGTACCAGGTTTCTGTGTTTATACTATGAGTTCTAGTTTGGTGATTTTTTTTGGGGGGGGGATTCCTGAGTGTGCAAGTGAGCAGTTCTCTGTTTCTTGTACCTTCTCATGAGCTCTTTTCCATCTGTTGGTTTGTTTTGTCCAACTTCAATAGGATTGTTCTACTTTTCTCAGTCTCATTATATATATATTTTTTAATTTAAAGAATGAATGAAAACCTAACCACTAGGGTAATGTATAAAAATGGAATTGCTGTTTATATTCACTGAGAGATTGCAACCAACTTTTTCCAGTGGAGCGGCATTCAGTGTATCAAAATACTGCAAGGAAGGTCATACTTTCAGGAGAAGTTGCCCAGCATATAATGGACTACACCATTGTTGGGTTTTGTTTTGTGTATGTGTGTGTGTGTGTGTGTGTGTGTGTGTGTGTGTGTGTGTGTGTGGCATCTATGTCAAATTATTTTATTTTATTTCACTTTGTTTCTTGTTTTGTTTCCTTTTTGAATGATATATTTGGTTTTAGAGCTATTTGTGGTATTAGATTTTTGTTTATTTTTGAAAAATGCCTTAAAGGTATAGGTAGAATGTAACAGAGGAACGAGAAGTACTTGAAGGTGGAGAAGAATACAAAAAAGTATTTAAAGTTAAAAAGATTTTGAATAATAAAAATATATATGAACTTTGAAGGAGTATGTGTGTGTTTGTCTTTGTGTTTGAATATCCTCCAAAATTCTCTGTACTGGAGCTTTCTTTGTCAGTGAGGTGTTTTAGGAAAATGGTGAAAAATTTCAAAGTTGAACCCTAAAAAGAAGTACTATGTCATTACAGTACTGGGTTAGTAAAACCTCATAAACATAGTTCGCCTCTTGGCTGGTATAAGGTTAATGATTTGATCCTAATCTATTTTTGTTTATTATTCTGTACTCACATCAGAAATTTTAAAATAGCAGATTTGCATAATGATTCTAATACTATCAGCAAATTTAACAATTTATCAATTTACAGACTCAGGTATTTGTTATAGTAATAGAAAAAATGATAAACATAGACTTTGCATTTTGTCTATCAGAGATCAAAGATTTCAATAGACATACAAAGACTCCATTGTTTATGTTCTGGCATTGTTATCATGCTGATTTGCTTAAAAAATATGAATCTTATATGACAGTACACATAAGTGAACACTAAGTTTCTACTAGGGAACTTCTACAGCTGATGAACACCTTTAGCAATGTAGAAAGAGACAAGCTTAACTAATAATCAATAGCTCTCATATACACAAATAATAAATGAGCTGAAAAAGAAATCAGGGAAGATTGATGCTTTATAACACATGTAAAAATCAGAAGATATCTTGATATAACACTAACAAGAAATTAAAAGCCTATATGACAAGAACTCGAAGTTATTTTTTAAAAGAAATTAAAGAAGATATCAAAAAATGGAAATATCTCTCAAGATCTTGAATAAGTAGAATTAACATAGTAAAAAAAAAAATCTTACCAGAATCAATCTATAGGTTCAATGTAATTTCCAACCAAATTTTTACACAATTTTTCAAAGACCTTGAAATAACAATACTCAACTTTATATGGAGAAATAAAAATCCCAAAATTGCCAAAAAAAATGTATTTAACAATGGAACATTGAGAAACATCAGCATCCCTGATTTCAAGTTATACTATAGAGATATAGTAATAAAAACAGCCTGTTAATAGCAAAAAAAACAGACTATGCATCAATGGAATGGAATAAAAATCCCAGATTTTGACCCACACACTTATGAACAACTGATTTTTGAAAAATAGCCCAAAAATATACAATAAAAAAGCATCTTCCACAAATGGTGCTGGCATAACTGGATGATGGTATATAGAAGAATGCAACTAGATCCATATCTATCACCTAGCTCAAAACTCAAGTCCAAGTGGTTCGAAGATCTCAACATAAACCTATTTACACTTAACCTGATAGAAAAGAAAGTGAGAAATATCCTTGAACACATTCACACAAAAGACTACTTTTAAAATATAACACAAGTAGCACAGATACTAAAAACAATTAATAAGTGGGACCTCCCAAAACTGAGAATCTTCTATAAGGATATGGTCAATAAGACAAAATGACAGCATATAAATTAAAAAGGAAAAAAAAACTTCACTAATCATATATCTGACAGGAGTGATCTCTACAATGTATAGAGGACTCAAGAAGCTAGTGGCTAAGAAATCAAATAGTCCAACTAAAAATCAGGCTCAGAGCTAAAAGGGAGATTCTCAAGAGAATTTCAAATGTTTGAATGACACTTAAAAATTTACTCAATATCTTTAGGCATCAGAAAATGCAATCAAAACAATTCTGATGTGTTATTTTATACCTGCCAAATGGGTAAGATAAAAAAAAACCTCAGATAATAGTTTATGCTAGAGGATATATGGAGCAAGGGAACTACTCCTCCATTGTTGGTGGGAATTTAAACTTGTATAGCTTCTTGTATAGTGGTTACTTTAGAAATCAGTATTGCTGTCCTCAGATAACTGAGAATCAATCTATCCAATGATCCAGTAATGCCAGGTTTGGGCATATACCCAAAGTAAGGACATTCTTACCCCAATGACATCAACTCAGCTATGACTATAGCAGCATTATTTGTAATAGCCAGAACCTGAAAACAACATAGATACCCCTCAACTAAAGAACTGATTAACAAATTGTGGTACATCTACACAGTGGAGTACTACTCAGTAGTTAAAAAAATGACACTTTAAATTTTGCAGACAAATGAATGATTTGGAGAGTATCATCCTGAGTGAGATATTATAAACCCAGAAAGATAGACATACTATGTGCTCACTCATAAGTGCATATTAAACATAAAGCAAAGGATAATCAGGCAGAAATCGACATTGACAATCACTAAGCAGCAAGGTAACTGGAGGAACTTAAGAGGGAAATGCATGGATCCCCCTGGAAAGGGGAAATAGAGAAGATCCCTTGAGTAAATTGGGATCATAAGGGGGAAGAAGCAAGGGTATGTGGGAACTAATCATGAAAGAATGAGATGGTTGAGTGGGAAAAGCAACAGAAAGGAAGAACAAGAAATAGACATCTTGATAGAGGGAGCCATTGTGGGGTTAGAGGAAAACCTGGTACTATGGAAACTTCCAAGAACCCACAAGATATTTTTGGCTAGGACCCCAAGCAATAGTAGAGACGATGCATCAACAGGACTTCTCCTATAATCAAGTAAATGACCACTCTAAATGTCATTATAAATTCTTCATCCAGTAACTAATGAAGTCAGAAGCAGAGATCCTTAGCTAAACACCTTCTGGAGCTCCCAGGCCTGCTGAAGAGAGTGGATATAGAGCATATGAGCAAAGAGATTAGGATCCTGAGGAAAAGGCCCACAGAGATGGCTGACCTGAACTACTGGGAGCTCTCTGACTCTAAAATAACTGCTGAGGAACTTCATGGACAGGAACTAAACCTTCTAAATGTAGATGACAGTATAATGAGGTAGGCAGTTTGTGAAGCCTCTTGGAATAGGCCCAGAGTTTATCCCCAGTGCATGAACTGCCTTCACAGAGGCTATTGCTACAAAAGAACACCTTACTCAGTCTTTGGGGTGAGGGACTCAGACTAAACTCAACTGAATATGCCAGACTGATCGTTCCAACCCTGGAATTCCTTGCCTTCCCTGGGGGAGTGGATGGGGGATGGTAGGGGGGAGGCTGAGACATGATTGAGAGGAGGAGAGAGTGAGCAGTGGAAGGAATGAGAAAAACCTTTTTAACTAAAAAATTTACAAAAATGTTGCTGAACATTGAAAAAATAATAAATGAGTATCTTTCTCAAAAAGAAAATAGGAAAGGAACTAACCCCTTTAGATGTAGATGACAGTGGAATGATATGGGCAGTTTCTGGGGCCTCTTGGAGTAGGACCAGATTTTACTTCTGGTGCATGAACTGGATTCTCACAGCCCATTTCTTATTCAGCCTTGATAAGGGTGGGCAGGGATGGGGGAGAGGTGAGGGGGTCTATCCTACCTCAACTGGATATGCCAGACTGAAATGACTCACCTTGGGAGTCCTTGCCCTCCCTGAGGAATAAATGGAGGATGGGTTGTGGGGAGGCTGAGGCAGGACTGAGAGAAGGAGAGGAAGGGGGAGCAGTGGTGGGTGTATAAAAAATTTAAATAAAAAATTATTTAAAATAACAGATATGAAGCCTGAAACATTCTCATATATCTTGCTTTTCTTTAGTACCATATCTGACAAAAAGATTCATACTTAGGGTGAATATAAAATACATATTAATTAATGAAATAAATTCATTATTTTTCCATTAACATATCCATATATATACATATATACACAGAATTGTTTGAAATATTGGGTGATAAACACTATAAACTTTCCATCATTTTTAATGTCTTTTGTATTTCTGAACTAATTTAGAAACTAGAGGTATGCGAATAAAATATATTATTTTCTAATTTTTATCAAAATTTGTGAAAAAAATTGAAATAAAAAATAAAATGTAAGATATTTAGATGGAGACAATGGAATGGCATAAAGATTCAGTATCCATTTTCTGAGTTGGATTGTAGAACATATAAAGTATTGTGAGTCTTGGGAAGACTTAGATTATTATGAATACAATGAAAAATTATTAAATATTTCAACAGAACTGTGATTTGACATAAACTAAAATGTAAACTAAGCAAAAGCTACCTAAACTGGAGTGTCAGGGTAGAAACAAAATTAGAAAAGCAGACATAAGGTTGTTAAAACAATTCAAATATATTATGAGATAATAAATTATAATAGTTTCCCATGGAAGAAGGCATTAGGTTAGAAGAAATGGTCCAATATACCTGTGTGTATATATGTGTATTAGTCTGTTTGTGTGTGGGGGTGTGTGCATGCATGCACACTAGAAAATAATAACTACATTTACAAAAAAAAGATGAAGAATGCCATGTGACTAGCTTCAGTCTGAGGGTAGAAAAGAAGCAGATGTAGACATAAAGACCAATAAGGCCATACAGCATATCTAGATGAGTTGAGATACCCAGGATAAAATCAATGCTGCCAAAACACACACTGGAGACAGATATCCCCTCCTCCTTTGGACAGAAGATATTAAGTTATGCGAGAACAGATGAGAACGCCAAGACAGTGAATATGAACAGAAGAGAGAAGCAGGACAAAAAGCAGCTCAGTGTCTGCCAAAGAGAAAAAAAGATATTACAGACAAATGAGAAATTATAAACCAACTTAGAGAAAATGGTCACTGTGGAGGAAAACAAAACCTGAATAATGAAGTGTTGGTAGATAACAACAACAAAAAAATGCTTATAGAAGACACAAATGTTTACCTTAATCAGATGTTAAATCAAAGGAAAGGCTCCTCAGTAGCAAGTAAAAATTAATGCTGTGATTGCCTCTAATAAACTAAAAGGCTAGACAAGTATTTCAGTGTGGAAGAACTTGCCCATCATAGGTGAGACATATCTATTGCAACATAAAGTAAAATAATAATGGATCAAAACCACCATAAAAGCAAATGATGGTGTTAAATAAAATAAAACAACATGTTGAAGATAAATAGAAAAGTTAAAAATAGTTTTGCTTTCAAGAACAGGAAAGAAGGGTAGAATTATAATAGTGGGAGTGTCAGGTTTATAAGAAAGCAGAAGGCATTTTACAATTTTATGTGGAAATTATAAAAACATTTTCTGGTACTCACATTATTCAATACATAATTAATGTAAATTCTTGAATAGCAATATTTAGGCCATAGTATATGAAAAAGGAAGTAATGAGTGTTTTCTGGGATATGGCAACTTTCTGTTGAGTAAAACACATTGTCTTACTGCTGGGTAGGACATCGGAAAAGGTGCTATCATGAAGATATTTGAACAGGGATAATATTATTTTCTTAGTCGATTTCTGTAAGCAGGCCCTGAAGGAAGTACCCAGCTAAAAGACTCCATTATATATTCCCTTGGAGAATAATATGGTTATTCTTGAAATGCTGCAAAGGAAATAACTGTAGTAAATCTGATTTAGGGAGGACAATTAAGTTAGAATTATTCAGTTCCAAGAAGTGGATAAGGAAATATAGTCTATAAATGTAGAACCTTGTTACAAACAAATCACTCTTTTATATCACGAATGTATGACCTAGAAAGTTATAGCCTCAATAAACATAGAGGCCAGTGTATTTGCCTCTGTTTCTTACATAACCTGTGACTCAAATGAATCCCAAGAATAAACTGCTCATAGGAGTATACAAGGAAAATAACTGAATAGTCACTTTCTATAAGCAAACATGAGAAGGTTGCATTTCTATTAGCAGATGGAACGAGCAGTCTTTTAAAAAAATTTGGATTTTCATGGGTAATATTCAGTAATTACTCTTAGAAGAAATATTCATTGAACACTTATTGACCTATAATGATGTATATATTCTTTATGAAATTTAGTTATCTAAATGAATATTCCTCTTTTAAAATTTTATATCTCAATTTTAAAGTTTACATTTTACTGTTCAAGCTAAGTGATTTCTTTTTGGATATTTGTTGTATCAAATGCTAGACTAGATTATCTCCTTTATTAAATTTAACATGGGCCTTTTTCACATAGTCACAATTTTGCTAGATATCATCTATATGGAATAGGAAATTGATGTGATTATTACAGAGACTTTAATTTCTATACAAGGCTATAAAAGAGGAGAGATTGGTGTCCATATAGAGATGGAAGTATTAGAAAAAGAAGAATGCTTGACAAGGTGCTCTTCTCCAATATCTTAGGAACAAAAGTTAACAAATAATAGATTTTGTTACCATTAGTATGTTTAAAGTGTAATATAGCTAACATATAAATTCTTCTCAATTTTTGTAGAAAAAAAAAAAAACACCTCATATCCCTGAAATAGTGGTGTGACTCAATGATAAATTTCTTACCATGGACCTAAGTTCAGATCTCCTAAACCCAGGTAAAGCCCATTGTGATAGTGTTTCTGTAATTCCAGTCATCACATAGGAGGAAAGAAGGCAGCAACTGAAAAATTTACCATAACTTGACAGACCAGATACCTTCTATGAGCAACATTCAATATGAAGAGTTTTGTCTCAAGAGGGAAGGCAAAACTTTACAGCAAGTTTGTCTTCTGGCCTCTAAAAATAGTTTGTTGCTCCCTCCAATCTTCTGTCATGCCCATGGATATATATGTCAAAGATATACATACACAAAAATCTATCACACACACTCCAAAACTATATATGTAAAGATTTTAAAAATTGATATCCCTGTACATCCCTCATTTCTGCATAAAATAAAATGATAATACTTATTTTTCATGACAGATAATTTAAAAGAACTGATTATTTCAAAATTTGAATAAAATTGGTACTCACATGTCTCAAAATGAAAGAAAATATATAGTGTACTATATGAGTACTATGGAAAATCATGCATATAAAATACCATTGATACATAGGTTCTTTTGTAATCTTCTTCTTATTTTTATTTATTTGTGGGTGGGTCCTTGGTATGAATTCATATGCTACATGTTTGCAGGTACTTGCAGATTTTACAAGAGCATGGCAGATGTCTTTAATGTAGCATTACAGGTAGTTATTAGCCTTGGGTGTGCACTGGGAATTGACATTGGCTGCACTGTCTTGCCAGCCCCATGTAACCTCAATAATGTGATATTCTTTCCTATACTTATTTCCTGTAGCTCCAGTGAAACTATTTTGGTAATTTGAATTGTGATGGTCCATAAGTTCCTACATTTGGAAGCTTAGTCAGCAAGGAGTAGAAGAATTACAATGTGACCTTGTTGGAAGAAATGTGTAATGGGGGTGAGCATGAGATTTCAAATTCCCACACCATGTCCAGTATCTCTTCCTGTATGTGGATCAGAATATAAAGCTTGCAGCTACTTTTCCAGCTCCAGGAGTTCTGCCATGCACATTTCAAGATAATAATGGACCAAAATAAAATTCTGAAGCTGTAAACAATCCCTCAATTAAAGGCTTTCTCTTTTAAGGGTGGCTTTGGTCATAGTGTTTTTTCACTGCAGTAGAACAGTGATTAGGACAACGCTAGTTCAAAGTTGAGCTTTTAAAGGAAGTTTATTGCAGCTTGCATCCTTGGCTTCTTTGTTTCCATTGCAATATTACTTACATCTTGAGCCTACAACATTCTGTTTTTCTATAAAGCAGTACATCACATTCAAATGCTCAAAAATGTGTCTCCTTCTGGGACTTGCTTTCCATTTGTCTCATTTTTTTAACTGCTTCAAAGCATTCGATCTTGGCACCACTTGGAAGAGATGCTGAGAATGTGTGGTGTCAAAGACACAGACATCAGGTGTCAGGCAGGAAGCAAATGACAGACATTTATTGCAGATATGAGGCAAACCTATATACCTCCTCTCAATTTCTCTTTGGCAGTTGGAGACTCCTCTAGCCTTCTCATTGGCCTCTAGCATCTTGCTGATCATGCATCACCAATCATTAAGTCTAGAGTAAGACTGCAAGGTGGCTCTTCAGGAAGCAGCTAGCACACCTGTCTATGTACATTTTTCAGAACATGGCAAGTGTGGCTTCCTTAAGCTAGCTGGCTGAATTCTGCTCCTTTCCCCACCAAAAGGACTCTATATTACACTGTAATAGTAGTATAACAGCAGTCAAGGTAGATACATAACTTGCTGCTCTCTCCTTGTATAATCTGATGAACTCTTATCAGAATTTTGATTCTGTTGATATTTGGAGGCACTTTCACTAAATTATATTATCTTATTCTAACCAGCCATTCAAACAATCAAAGTTGGTTGTTTATAATCAAGGCCTGTATAATCAATGCCCCTAACAAAGACCATTTATCATTTCTTAATAATGCTCAGATTACCAGTTTCATTTTTGATAAATTACTCACTAAATTCCCTAAAATGTTGCAAGAATGTTGAGGGAGAATATAAAAATCAAGAAACAGAAATGAACTGGAAATGCTGGCAAATTTACCCATGTTATGGTAGAATATATGGCAGCCATATCGAAGCAGAGACTTTACTGTAAGTTCTTGTCTGAGAGGCCATTCAAATCTGATTTGTCTGTTCAATGCTCTTTTGGATATTTCTGAAAGTGTAGTAAATTACAGACTTTCTCATCTATACTACTCAGCTTTTTTGAATAAATTTTATTTAATTTAATTCAAGTGCGTTTTCATCCTTTGCAATCACATTAGAACAAATGCTAGTACGTTTCTACAATATAAAAATCCACTCCTTGTCCTTGCATTTGAAACACACACACACACATACACCTGTGTAAAGTATATTTCAGTTTTAGTTTGGAATAATTAAAATTAAATATTTAGACCTCTGTTATATGGTATCCATTCAGAAAACTGTAAAACAAGCTAATTTCATATATATGATTTTTTCAAACATACAGTCACTATTTTACCTTATCTAAGTAGCAATATAATACCTAAATATATCCATATATTATCCAATAAACACCTATAAAAATTATGACAGGCAAATGGATGTATATGGAGAATATCCTCATGAGCGAGGTTTCACAATCCCAGAAAGATAACCAGGGGATGTCTTCACTCATTGGTGGACTTTAAAAAAAAGCAAAGCATGCCCAAGCTGCAAACCACAAACACTGAACAGCTTGGGATCTGAAGCACCTTGCACTGGCACTTTGGAGCCCATTCCCTCCAGAGGAACACTTGAGCCAGTCTTGATGTGGGGATGAGGAAAGTGGATTTGCCTGGAGTGGATGCTGAACTAAGCCAACTTGGGATCTTGGGACCTACTGTCCTTGCCAGGGAGGAGATAAGGAGATGGGGAGAAGAGTGACTTGTAGGGGCGGGAGGGGAAGGACATTTGAACAAAGGGATACATGGATAAAGAATGAAACTTGTGGAGCAGAAAGAATGACCTGATGTGGTGGGAGGGGGAAGGGACCTTGAATAAGGATATACAAGATTAGAAAGTGTGACTTCTTTGTTAATAATAATAATAATAAGGAAAAATTCTACTGTAAAAAATGAGACTTTATTAATAATAAAAAATGAGAAAAATATCTTAATCCTTAAAACAAGTAGAAGAAAGTAGATGTAACACTTCAAGACATAAGCATAGGCAAGGACTCTCCAAAAAGGGCTCTGATAGCACAGAAAATAATCCTAAATGCTGTGTCCTGGTTAGGTTTTTGTCAACTTGGCTAGGAGCCAAGAGGGAAGAGAAATTTCAAGAAAATGCCTCCATCAAAGCATTGCCCTGTAGGCAAGACTGTGGGACATTTTTTAAAGTATTATTGCTCATAGATAGAGGAAGGAAAAGCCCACTGGAGTAAGTGCCACCTCTGAGTAGGTGAAATAAAAAAGCAGGCTGAGGAAGCTGTGAGAAGCTACCCAATAAGCAGAATACTTTCCCGACTTCTGCATCCATTTCTACCTCCCTGTTTCTGCCTTGAGCTCTTCTCCTAACTTTCCTAGTGATGAAGTATGTCCTGAGAGTTGTAAGAGGGAATAAACCCTTTCTTCCACAAAAAAAGACTTCCTTATTTGAAACAGTATTGTAAAAATACTACCAAAAGAGTGTCTTAGGGTTAGGGTTAGGGTTAGGGTTAGGGTTAGGGCTAGGGTTAGCGTTATAGTATAAAATTACAAATTTTTGTAGCAATAGTACAAAACAAAAATTAATTATCTATAGAAGCAATATTTCTAGAAATTCTTTTCTCTTTTTTTCTTGAAAATAAAGTAAAATCTTTCAAGAGATGTTCAAAAATTTCACAATATTCTATATGTAATACTTTATGGTGGAAAAAATATGACATAAAAATGAGCTACTGGATGAACTTCACTAACACTCTAAGCAATAAGGGAATGAACTAGGCTCCCCTGTAATCAGATTGATAACATCCTAATTGTCATGGCAGAACATTCATCCAGTAACTGATGGAGGCAGAGAGGCTCAGATCCACAGCTAAGCACTGAGTAGAGCTCCAGAATCCAGTCAAAGTGAGGGAGGATGGATTGTTTGAGCAAAGGAGTCAAGATCATGATGAAAAACACTACAGAGGCAGCTGACCCAAGCTAGTTAGAGCTCCCTTATTCTAGACAGCTGAGCAATGATCATGAGGCTAGTGGCTTGGTCCTGCTTCACCTGGATGTGCCAGACATTTTTGACTTCCCATGAGAGGCCTTACACTCTATGAGGAGTGCATAAGGGTAGCATTCAGGGAAAGTAAGGCGGAGGAGAGGAGGGATGGGAAACTGTGGTTGGTATGTAAATATGAGAAAAAAAACCTTTTAATAATTTTTTATTTTAAAAAAAATAATATTTTTTTTTTTTTAAAAAATGAGCCTGTGGAATTTCAAGAGGAGGGATCAAACTGTGTTTCTATGCATGGACTGGCACTTTGGAGCCCTTTACCTCCAGAGGAACAGCTAGCCCAGTCTTGATATTAGAATGAGGAAATTGGACCTGCCTGGAGTGGATGCTGAGCTGATCACCTTGGGACTTCTTGCCCTTTGAGGGAAGGAATGGGGGGATGGGGAGGAGGGAGGCTGAAGGCTGACCTGGAGGGATTGGGAGAGAGAAGGGAGGAAAGAGCAAGGGGATGAATGGAAAAAAAAAAAAACTTCATTTTATAAATAATTTTTTTAAAAAAATGAGCTTGTGAGAATATATTTGAAATTGTTTAAAATCACTATGTAGCATCTATTTACAAAAAGGTGATAATGTACTGCTTCTGTCATAGTTTGGAGTAATAGACAGTGGGACACTGACTGTGAGAATGCAACCATGAGACTGCTGTATTCAGGACAACATTCTTATATCTTAAATAGTAATTTCTGGTTTTCATTTTTTTTAATTTTCTCATTTTGTTCTTCATGAATTAATATATTCAGAAAAATGATTTAAAATGCTATAATTTTTAAACATTTAGTTATGTATTTCTGAAATAAAAGAAATAATTTCACAAAAGTGCAGATTTGTCTATGCGTGTTAAAGACTTGGGGAGTTTTAATGATTTGCAATGCTGACAGAAATTCTCTACATGTCAGGAATCCTGTCACTCCTCTACCTGGCAGAGTCTAGGAGAATCGAAACTAGGTCAGGCTGTTTTACAATACATAAACACTGTTACATTGTCTCTGTGGTAATCTTATCTAGGCATTCAGTCTTTGTGTCTATGACAAACTGTTACTACATATGTCATTTCAGTTTTTAAGTTCAATCTAAATTTATAATTCGTTGACTCATATGTAAAACAGGTGCTAATTTAAACTTATTAGTGAATAAATTAAACTGAACTGTCTGAATTTTTCTCTTGACAGACTCAGGGAAAATAGAAATTTCTGTTCTAATAATGAAAATATGTTCTATTATATTCTCATTTACTACCCCCAAAGTTTGAATCATTTGACAGACATAGCTGGAAAACATTAACCTATGTCACCACCTATAAAGTCATTGAGAACACATTTGAAAATATCTTTGTTTTTGTCTTGTGATTGTAAAAATAGCAAATAATTGAAAAAGTAGTTTAAACTTGAGAAATCTGAAGTTAATCTTGAGTGCTATTTAATAATGGGAACCATCATTGATTATGTGGAAGCAATTTAATTTTTCCATAAAAGAAAATGAAGAAATCTGAAAGTACACTGGTGCATTAAGATGTCTGATAATATGATTTAGGAGAAAAACAATCCTTAAAGAATACAGCTATGCCTTCTCATACACAGACATATTATTAATTAAGAACTGTTCAACTCTGAGGTTTTAGAAAATGTACATATGTAAAGGTATATTGTTTCCATTAGAATAAAATTTATTAACCAAATATGACCTTGAAATAGTCATGTTGCTGAATATTTTCCAAACAGCATAACTATGTGAAAACTATATAGAAAATTAGAAACACTTGAATTTTAGCACTACTTGTAAATTTTGACAAATAAGATCTTGGAAATATTTACATTTTTTTAAATAGTGAAAAATGTACCATGAGAAGTCAGAATATTTATTTGTACAAGGATCTCACTGTGCAGTCTTGCCTGATTTGGAGCTCAATATGTAAAAGAGACTAATCTCATACAGAGATCTTCATACCTCTGTCCCCAAAGTGGTGGAATTAATGACACACTATCATACCTACCCAGGTCAGAATAATTTTTTGAAATCTGGTAACTTACTGCCACTTATCCACAGTATCTGATAGCTGCTCAGCTGGTTACCTCATGCTTACTAAGGAAAATGCTATTCATCATTTCCTGTCTTATTAGCTTAAAGAGAAATATGTTTCTGAGTATCTCATTTTTGCAAGGGGATAACTCATGTACCACTTATAAATACTCATATTATATTCCAAGTACAGTTTAGACTTTAGTTAAATACATAGCAACTTGTGAAACTCTCAAACATTGTCACTTAATTTTATTTTACAACACTATACCAATATTATGCCTATCACCTTCTCAATAGACATATAACCTCCACTCAGCTAAAGATAAAAATCAAAATTACAGATTAATCTCTGAAAAGCTTATTCAGAAATTTTATTTTGTGTGTTGAAAAGGAATGCATATACTTAGATGCTAGAAACCGTACGCAGCAAATGATGTGTGAAATAAAAATACTTTATTAACATACAACTGTTTGTATGTTAAAGCCTTGGTTTTGCATCTATATTCTAGAATAAACCTCTAACTCTATTTAAGCAGTTCTTCAAAATCAATTCTAAATGTATATTGTTCAGCATATCCTCTGAAAGAGGTAAGAAAATTTCTATACAGTTTATCAGGATTTAGGTCTATCATCTCTTATAAATGTCCTTAATATACACTATGTAATAATAATTTTACAATCACTGAGTAAATCTGTTAGTTTTGTGCATCTATATATCTTATTATTGTTTTGCTGGTTTCTAAACACAAAGACATCTTGTAAAAGCTAGCTTATATGAATATGACAATCAGTGATATTTCAAGGATATTAGTTGGGGAATTGTAAAGTTGTAAAAAACAGAAAGCCACATCTGTGAGAAGGGGGTTTCCTCTTTCTAACTTCATTCACCTGCCACAAAAGGACACATTTTAATTTCTTATATGTATGATTTTCTTCTGATCAGTAAAACAGGTTCCTGTGCATAACTAGATATGACTAGTCTAATATATATATATATTATATATATATATCTACCTTTAAATGTCTTGAAGAATATAATTTTATACTACACTTTTATTTTAGTTTACCTAGACATTTGTATTACAGAATATGTGCTCTAGCATATAGATTCACCATTTTGCCTCGAATCTTTTTTCAGTTTACTAGTTTTAGAAGCTCATGTACTAAATCTGGTTTTTATATTCTAGGAGATATGTATTATCTTAATCATTCCAACCTCCTGAAACTGAGACGCTTTTGTAAGGCCAAGGACATAATCAATAAGACAAAACAACAGCCTACAGAATGAGAAAAGATTTTTATCAACCCTATAAGTGACAGAGGATTGATCTCTAAAATATATAGAGAGTACATGTTATTATTTTTAGATGTTCTGTTATATGTAGTTGAAATTGGTTCCAATAAATAAAGCATAATTTTGGCTCAATTTGAAAGAATAAGCAATCTGGCAAATGCCTCAATTTCCCATGGCAACAACTGGCTGGAATTGAGCATCATGTTTAAAATACTACATTGTCTTTCCCTCTGGGCTCATTTATTTAACAACTAATGTTGATTGCATTTTGATATCAATAACACTGAAACACAGAATGTAGATAAATATATTTAACACAAAACTATAAATTTTAATATTATGTTGAATAATTATTTTGTTTTTTGCATCCCTCATTGTCAACTTCACCTAATTTCTCTCCTTGCTATAATGTTAAGTCTCAGTTAACTTCAACCAGAGAAGGGGTACATTCCAAAACTCCTTATAGAAAGTCTCCCTTTCTATTTTATGTTTTGCAAAATTCTTACATGGATCTAGAAGAAGACTCCAATTCCAAATTTTACATCTTACTATTTTGCTCCCATCACTGCTATCAGACTCTGTGAGTATTAATAAACAAATAGTAACATACACAGAAGGGCTGAGATGTCCAAAGTGTATATCCAATTACCACAATGCTGAGCTATTAAGAACATATAACATGCATAACACATACCCTGGAAAAAGAAGCTCTTCATGTCCAGGGAAGATTGAATAAAATATTACTGACTGCATCAAGTTCTTGAGATGGTATTGTAACTCAATTCTTACAAATGGTTTACTTCTGAGATTTCCCACCTGATATTTAGAGCCTGGTTTTCACATCAGGTTTCTGACACTGGAGAAAAAGAACATTTGTAAGAGAAGGGATTACTGAACCAGTCTCTTTTAAATTGAAATTCATAACTAGAAAACTCTTCTCTGTCCAAACGTCCCATGAAACATGAAGTAATCTACTGTCCAATTCAGGTGTGGATGCTGCCCTTTGCTTGAGGCTTTCACATTCTGTTACAGTCAGTCATAATTACCTCCCTAACACTTATTATTAATTACCCAGGCATATCTACTACATATTTCTTTTAAAATAGGTTTCTTCTAAAGGATCTTTCCCTAGGCCAAATTCCAAATAAGCCTTGAGATATCCAGATACCAAGGTGATAGGAAAAATGTTTAGAATTATTTTTTTAGACAGACATTTCCAAGAATTTTCTATGCTGAATCAAAAAATTGAATATGTGGCCCAGAATTCTGTCTGTGCTTTAAACAACATCCATAGGATTTTCATACATCTGATTCAATAAGTAGTTGAAAATAGTTAAGAATGGGGCTTTTTGAAAAACTTAGTTGTCTTATTTATTACACTGCATCCAACATTCAGAGAATTACTTTAACTCAACAACAAAAGTACTTTCAGCACTTGAGAGAAGCCATAAAATTTCAAGAAAATGACATCAGTAAGCCTACATATGAAATATAAGATTATAAACCCAGTTTTGTATATTTCTTCTCAGTTTGGTAATCTCTTGCTGCAGTGGTTAATTAAGTACCACTCATATTAGATAAAAGATGGTACTTTAGTGATGTATCAAGGTATCTAATTCTTGTTATAAAGCTCT
The DNA here is from genome assembly GCA_004025045.1 of Sigmodon hispidus. Classification (NCBI taxonomy): domain Eukaryota; kingdom Metazoa; phylum Chordata; class Mammalia; order Rodentia; family Cricetidae; genus Sigmodon; species Sigmodon hispidus. The sequence continues at coordinate 38,465 of PVIH01015825.1, forward strand.
GTAAAGAACAGAAGCTTTTTATGTATTTACTAGAGAAGAAAATTTATTTTCATGTCTTTAGAACTAATTCTCTATAACTATCTGTGAATAACAGAATGTTAACTTTTCAATAATTGCATTGACCAACTATATATACTATGTACAAAATAAGCCTGATCATTTTGACTGGAGATAAAAATGCATCACAATTGTTTCACTTTAGTAATAGAATATACTCTGAGTTGACAAAGATTGAAGTTGTTTTTAAAATGTAGACTACAATGTCACAGCCTTATTTTCACCACTAAATCAAAGTAAATACTCCACTCAGTGTTCTAACTCACTAAATATGAAGCAACTTAAATTATTGTCACTCTTATAAAACTAAAAATGCTTGTACACAGGAGGTGGCCTATAATTGTTACCTATAAAAATATTTTAAGTATTAAGTAAAATTATAAAATATATTGATACCTGTGTATACTGTTTCTACTCAGAGGAAAGAAACTAGATTTTATATTCCTTACATGGAGCTAATATGGAAATATTAAACAAATATGAATATTTGTTTCAAAGTTATCAGATTAAAGTAAAAACTGCATGTCATTATAAATAATGTTCATTCTTTGTACTTAAGGAAAGTTGGGATCACAGCCTCTCCTGGCTACTTCCTTACCATAATGTATTTGGTTTTCATATCTACTCAGTGATTTTTCTGCTGTTTTCACTTTTTCTCCCTGGCCTTGCCTGTCTGCGCTATACACACTAAGTTACATATCCACTTGAGTTTTCATTTTCCTTCTTAATAGACCTTGAAATTCCCTTCTTAATGTCAACAATTAGTCAAAATGAAGATTCTCATTATCTTTGCAGGTTTTCTGACTAATGTCTCAGGATGACATATTTTAACCTTGTGCATATTTTTGAGCACTAGAATATATTCAATGAGATGCTTCCTTGATTTAAGCTAGTATTTTTTATTATCGAGTATAGAGTGTAGAAGTATCTACAGGCTTGCAAATCCAATCCTTGCTAACACAACTTTAAAGGACATGGTTTTCAGAATGTCCATAACAAAGGGATATAATTAATGATAAAATATTTACCAATATTTTCTGAAACAATGTTTTGTGTCTCAGGTTCATTGTGATTATTAGGTATGTGTACAATTTTGGATAAAAACACTTCAAAAATACTATATGTATGTTCAATATGTAAAACAGAGCTAATCTATGTATTTTACTGGCAAAACAAAGCTAACAAACATATACCTTTCAATAATATAGAGAAAACATTAAAATACTAATTACTAAAATAGTGGAATTTAAAATCATCTTTCCATGGAAGCAAATGGTCTAATTTACACAATGTTTTCTTGTCTCCAAGTAACAGATACTCAGTTCCTCTCTCCATAAACAGTAGAATAATAGTCACAGGCTTTTCTTAGTGCACTGGGCCAAAATGATGAAATTCCCCTTCTGTCATTTTTTGCCGGCTCCCAGAATATACATATGGAAAGGGAGAACTGATCTCTGCAGCAACATTTCTGCTGCACAGTCAGGGTCAAGATTGCATTTTAATTTTATCTCAAAATGGTGTCAGCCTTGTTACAGACAGGAATGAAGGATTCCTGCTGTGTTTACAAAGAACAGCCAATGGAGGTCCATTACTTGGTTCTTAACTCTTTTGATCCGCACTGCACACATTGAAATGTTTACTCTCCTCACATCCAAAACAGTAATGAGAAAACATGAATAGATTTCTCTCTGAAAGTTAAATTTTGTTTTGTTTTTCCCAGGACATTCATGAACTAGATGAGAACACTCATTTAATAAATCTACACATTGTTGATGGCTCAATGGACAGATTAACAAATTTAGCTTAATGCATTTCACAAGCCTATTGAATGCTTTAGTTTGTAAGAAAGTTTTGAAACAGAGATCTTTGTGCCTGTTAATAAAGAAAATTCTCTGCACATTGATCAAGGAAAATATAAATAAATATAGCTATTTATGTACATGAGCTAAAATGCTCTAGGTGGATTACTGAAATAAAGTCAACCAAGATTCCTTTAAGAATAACAAATATGTTAATCCTTCACAAAGATTATTCACAAAGTTTAAGTTCTAACATTTGGGAAACTAGCACTTGCTTTTTATCCTTAAAATAAGAAAAATAAATAAAATATACAAAGTAGTTTGCTTGTCCTTGTCAAATCTCTACAGGTTACTCGGAATAAAATGTTTTTTCAAACAATAAACTTCCCAATGCTATAAAAGTAGTGATTAATAATTATGTATGACTAATACTTGGGTTATTTTTTCAAAACAGATTACAAGAATTATAAAATATTATAGGAAAATCCGATTTATGTTGAACAGCTAATTCCTTGTGGCTTAATACAATTGAAATAAAAATTTACTAAACTTAATAAATAACTAATAATTCTTAGTTAATACTTAATAAAAGATTACATGTTAAATTTTCCAGCAAAACTGAAATTTTGCTTTTAAGTATATTTGTTCTGTATTTTATGATAATATAATATTCTTTTAGGAAATTTTTACATGGGTAAAAGTTTATGTCACTGTTTAACTTTAAAATGCATTTAAAAATATGATAAGATCTTATTTTGTTCTTTCAACAAAGCTATGAAAGCATCATTTTTAAGATCTGGTAGACATAAAAATTTAAAAAGCAAAAAACTACATTCCTGTTTCTGCATAGTACCAGGGCAGGCTTTCTCAATCACATTTTTCATTCATAGGAGAGGAGTTCTATTGCTGTTATTCATAGACTGTTGGAAATTATATATTTATGTCTACAGAAAAGATTCTGGAGAAAACTCAATTATTCTTTTTTAAATGTAAATTTTAGAGAAAGGGATATGGTTTATTTTCATAATCCTTGCTTTAAAAGAACAACATTCTGGCCCTGATTTACAAATAATAATAATAATAATAGATAAGTAAAAATTAAGACATATAGTACAAATCTGTATATCCATAAGATTTTGGTAAATTAAAGCTATCACATTTTGCTAAATATGTAACTCTGATTTTCTCTATCCTTATGTTTCTAAATAAATATATTACTATAATTTATCAGAAGATTAGGTTCTCTGAAAACTAGCTACCATTATAATTATAGAGGATAAAAAATCCAAAATGTTTTTAAAATAATATTATTGTTTGTACTTTAGAAAGTGTTTGAATTGGGAAGAATATGGATTAAAATGTAGTGATTATTGCTTTGTTATTGTCCAGACATATTTCAAACAAAAAGATAAATGCTTTACAAACACTATTTATTCTGCTTACACTGGTCTTTTGATATTTTCTAAATATGTGAGAACATAAACACCTAGTAGAATCATATAGGGAGAATTTAAAATGTGAACTATACCTCAAGTATTCAGATTCTCTAATGATCACAAATGCCTAGTTGTCAAAAGTTATTTTAAATGGAGAAGGAAAATAAATTCTTTGGCACTTATAATATTTTTGATGATTTAACAAAAAGTAACAAAAAAATGAAACACTGACCTTTCCTTTATAGTACATCAATGAGAAGTTCTTGTGTAAAATCTATCTGCTTTATAGCAAACTAAATTGAAGACAATTAATCTGTTTAAGAGATTGAGTAGGAAAGTAACCCAGGAATAGAATAAACAAATTTCATATTAGCCAGTTATCGCTCATTAAAACATTTGTTAGAATATTATATTCACTAGACTTGTGAGCTTTGCATATGGAACAATATTCATTTCAGATACCTAGGAACAAGTTTTTTTCATAATATACTATATTAAAATATATACTTTATTTATTTGTATTATATTATTACTAGTCAATATTCCCATAAAACTGAGAAATGAATATTCCCATATTGGATTAATAGAAAATGTCTTCTTTAGAGTGCTTCATATTACTCAAAGAGCGAAAAAATCTAAAACATTTGGTCAGGATGGAAGGATCAGATCCTGTGCTTCAACAGATGGCACAATTGAAGGAAGGCCAAAGCACTCATGTTAAAAGACACACAATTAGACTGAGAAATGCCTACAAGTTATAAGAATAAAGGTTGCAGCTTCAAGGCACCATGCACATTACTATTTGTCATGAATTATGGCATTATTTTCTAATTTGTCACTAAGATTCTAATCTTAATCTGGGTTTATTTTTGTTGAGTTTTGGGGTTTTTTTTTCTTGTTATTATATGTCAGACAATCATCTTGTCTACTCTGAAATTTCAAATTGGTATCTTGAAATCCTAAAAAAGTCTTGGAACCCAGGACATCAGAGGATGGTGAAGTCAAGAATGTAGTAAATACACATTTCTCATTGAGTCAAAATATTATTCAGAATATATAAAATTATATTTAACAGTGTATAACTTAAGATACTCAAACAGATGTTCTTAAAATGTTCAAGTCTAAATAAATATTTTTATGGAACAATTTTAATGTCTTTTGAGCCACTGCATGATGGATCAGACCACAACACTCTTAATTGCACACAACACGGGCTAAATTAAAAGTAAACCATGAAGAGAGAGAACATGCTGATGTTTTCTCCTAAAAAAAACTCTCAAAATTAGAGTGAGAAGTGCCTAGCAAGAGGTCTCAGTATTAATTTGGTGGAAATATTATACATATATGATATGTCAGTCAAAACTAAAATAGTGTGTACAACTAATCGAACACAATTAGTGTTCTGATTCTAAAAGTGATTTTTATAAGACAATATGTCTTAAATAGTTGGAAGTACCAATCCATCCTATTCTATAGAATATTTTGGAGATGTGAAAAGAGGCAAATCTCTTTAAGTATAAAAGAATTTTAAATAATTACAACAAAAAAAGCAGATGAGATGACATATTCATGGATTTGCTGTATATTATCTTTCCACAGAGTATGTATTCACAAAAATTATATTTTCAATAATATATATTTGTTATTTTCCAAAGTAATGTGTGAAAAATTTTTAAAAGACAATATTTCGAGGAAATTACATTTTAAAACTCTTCTTGCTTTTATAGTTTATTCTATTTATTTGTGATGCAAAAAAATTTCCCTACCAAATGTATTTGCAGAAATATTAACATAAAATGCATTTTTGTGGGCTGGAAATTTTTTACAACTGTATTTTAGATATCATATTACATACAGAAAAATTTTAGACTAAAATGCTTTAATTCACATACAGTTATATAGTTTTAGTAATTTTTAAATGTTATTTTCTTTCATATACTACCAAAAGTCAGCTACTATGAAGGACTTAAATGACTTTTATTTGGTGGCAACACAGAAGAAAGGTACATAAAACATTAAAGTTAAGTTATTATTCCATGAGTAGAAGTAAGGGGGTAGAGTCAAGCAAATAAATTTAAAAAACTAATCTGTCCTTTTAAAGGTAAATATTAAAAAAGAAGTTAAAGATGTACATTACAAACTACAACAGTCATGAGATTGACCAAATAAAGGTAACTAATATGTTAAAAGAAAAAAATAAGAACCACTCACATGAAACTCCCTATCTTTTTCTTCTGCTTCTCCTGCCTCCCTGCTTCCTGATTTAATAAACTGCATGGTACCCCCCGAAAAATAAATAAAAATAAAGGTAAATATAGAGTTGGCAAGTGAGAAAGAGTGTGACATGGTCACATAATCTAAAACAAACAAACCAAAAACAAAAACAAAAAAAACAGTAATATTATAAAAATCACAAAATGTTATAAAATCTGTGCTGTATAGACATGGAAAATATCATCAAACATGAACTGAATATATAATGAATTAATGTTTCAGCCTCTCAAATCTAGCTTTAAATGTCAGCTCTGCCACATTTGACTTAATGGTAGTATTAGGCAAGATGTTGATAATCCTGCTTTTCATATTTGAGAAAAGTATACTAACTTTATAAAAATTGTGTCACAAAATTGTTTGGAAGGTAACATAAAATTACTTATTATTACTTATTTAATATGAATATATGAAATACATAATGATATCTTATATATCATAATGTATAGTGTCGTCTTAAGTTTTTAACTATGTTATTAGGACGGTCACATTCATATTTATATTAACATTTGATTCAGTTACATGTTATATGTTTAACACATATTGATTAAATAACTTGTAGAATTAGACCAATTATTGTGTTTGATTAGTGGTACACTAGATTTGAGTTTTGATTCTCATAAATGCACACGTGTGTAAAATAGTAATCCTATAGACAGTACTATCATCCCTTGAAATTGGCATGAGTATTATTGCTTCCAATTACATTCAGTATATAACAAACTGATGGGATTAAGTTCACAGATAGGTATCAAGTTCACAAATCTAATAACTCTCAAGATATGATTAGAATTAACACTATATTATTGTAGATTCAACCTCTACATAATTCCAGTAACTTCTGATGACTATATGAATTTTCTTTAATTCTTTTTTGTTATTATCCAAGGTTCTGTGCAATGCAAACTGATTACATTTTCTTAAACCTTATTAGCAAAATTTTATTACAATTAGTATAGTAGAAAAATATATAATTTAGTATAGAAGTAAATAGTGCAAATCCATTTTAGTAAAGATAAAATAGAAGTCCATACAGCTTTTTCAAACTACTTCCCATGAACTGGAGCAATTTTATTGAGCTATTTTATGCTGTCTATAAGCAAAGGATTTATGTTATACTAAATGGTTATGTGGGAGAAAAGATCATGTAGAATGATAACCTAACACATAAAATCATATAAAAATTAATATCTTAGATCTAATAAATTTTAAATTTTGTCAAGATAAATGCTAAGAATTTTTTTCTTGCCTGATTTTCTGAACACTCATACGTTATACGTATTTAGATAATATCCTTAAATTATGCAAGATTTTAAAACTTAATTTTTAAGGCCTATGATAGTTTTTGTCTTTAGCTCACAACAGAAAACATTTTTTGTAAATTCTAGCCCAATGTTGATATTATGTATGGAAGTTAAGGGTTGTGTTTAAATTATAGAAGAGATATAAAATGACAAAACATAATAGTGAAAAACGTAAGAGATAATCAAAGCATGCTGAGTACAAGTGAGCTTTTGTGTGCTTTTTTAATTGTTGATAGGTTGGTTGACTGGTTGGTTGGTGTAGTAACTTTTTTTGTTGTCTAAAAACTATCGAGGAACTTTGATTCTGGAGCATAAGTATATTGTGTTGCCAGAGTCTATGCAGCCCTTTCATGCAGCTTTAACTTCCTTTAAAATAATAAATTTCACAATATTATATAATGCCTACATGAAAGAAATGGAAAGTAACTGGAGATTTATGGAGAAGGAAACATTTTAATTAAGAATAGAATATATCTTTGTAAAATGTTTAATACTAATATTTCAGATTCAGCAGCACAAAAATAAAGAGAAATTCCTTCCAATTTATTTAAAGGATTAATTTCAATTATCATTTGATTTTTAGGGATTAAGGTGTTAATGAGAGTGAGGTTAAGGGATGTGAAGATAAATGGTTACAGGAACAAAGAAAAATTTCTTTTTTTGTTCATATATTGTTATCCGCCTAGCATTTGAACTAAGTATCACTGTGTTCTACAGGATCTTTTAAGAAACAGTCAGGCTATAGAGTGTTATAAATGTACAGCTAAAATACAAATCTCCTAAAACAGGTCTCAATTTTTACTTATACCCAGTAAATATGATGTGATACTTCTTACTATTGATTTGTAAAGCTAAATTTCCTGTGTCAGATTTTTTAAGAGAAATAAATAAAATAATGCAAGTATTTACTTGAATTTAATAAAAAAAAATGTATCGTTTGAAGACTTATTATTATAAATCTTTTTAAATAATGTGATTAAACATGTCTAAAGTTTACAATTTAGCTTTAGATCATAGGCAGTTTTCATGCTTCATACTACTTTTTCATTTCAATTGATTTTAGAAAATATTTTGCTTTGCATCTATGGTTTGACTGTACAAAAGTAATCAAAAATGTCATAGTGCACACCTTTCCTGCATCAATTGTGTGTAAAATTATATTCAAATTTGAATATTCCCTGAAGGTAGTATATACCAACTGAGTTCAAACAAAGGGTGTTTCTCATATACAAAATAGTCATCAAAAGAGGGTAATGCTTAATTTTAGTGTTTTTAATCACACTGCATTCTGCATTTTCTTTTCCAGTAAATAACACACACACACACACACACACACACACACACACACACCATACAATGTCATCTTATATTAAACACCACACGGTCTAATCTGTAGTTAAAATTGGTTGATTAAGACAAAAGTAATTTTCTTAGAAATCTGTTACTCTCTTTCCTTATAGCCATTCTAGCACAAGGACCAATTCTCCACTTCGGTCTGGGTTACTGCTACTGTATCCTAAGACATCATCATCCACCTCAAGTTTTATAAAAGCAGCTTCTTGCTGCCATGTTTGCAAGTGGGAATCCAGTTTCATTCAGAGATCCACATGAATGTCTAAGTCACATCACTTGCTGGTTTAGAGTTTCTATTATGTGTGAAATAAAACCTAATTTCTTTTCTTGATTTATCTAGCTGCTAGAATCTCTCTCTGTTTATCTGAATCCACATCTTATTATGTTTATATTCTATTCATTAGGAAATTCTATTCACTAAATGTATAAATATATAATTAACATGCTGTGTACTTTATGATTTATTATACAGAATCTCTTTTGTACCATATATTTAGTTATTCATCATTCTTTTTACAATTTCCTTCTTGTTAATGCAGCCTCTCTCCAGAAATAACTCTTCTAACTACCATTAAAAAGGAAATCATACGAAAAACTGTAAATGTTATCCATCATATTAACAAACTAAAGGAACAAAACCACATGATCATATCCTTAGATGCAGAAAAAGCCTTTGACAAAATCCAACACTCCTTTATGATTAAAGCCCTGGAGAGATCAGGAATAAAGGGATTATATCTAAATATAATTAAGGCGATTTACAAGAAGCCCACAGCCATTATCAAACTTAATGGAGAAAAACTCAAAGAAATCCCACTAAAGTAAGGAACTAGACAAGGATGTCCTCTCTCCCCTTATCTATTCAGTATAGTTCTCAAAGTTTTAGCTAAAGCAATAAGGGAACGAAAAGAGATTAAGGGCATACAAATTGGAAAAGAAGAAATGAAGCTATCTCTATTTGCAAATGATATGATTGTATACAGAAGTGACCCACAAAATTCTTCCAAAGAACTGCTACAGCTGATAAACACCTTCAGCAATGTAGCAGGATACAAGATAAACTCAAAGAAATCAGTAGCCCTTCTATACGCTAAAGTTAGAAGAGCTGAAAAAGAAATAAGGGAAACATTACCCTTCATTTTAGCTGCAAATAGTATTAAATACCTTGGAGTAACTATAACCAAAGAAGTAACAGACCTATTTGACAAAAATTTTAAATCACTGAAGAAAGAAATTGAAGAGAATATCAGAAAATGGAAAGCTCTCCCATGTTCCTGGATTGGTAGGATCAACATAGTAAAAATGGCAATTCTACCAAAGGCAATCTACAGATTCAATG
>PVIH01015826.1:0-48023 GCA_004025045.1 Sigmodon hispidus
TACAGGGATGGGAAAAAAAATTTCAGAGGGAAAGCTGAACACATAGTAAATATATGTGTAGCAATCTTATTTGCATTACCACCCTTGATATGCCATGCTTATGATTCTTATCCTGTTCATAGTTATTGTTAACTTTTCCTCATTTTAAATTCATGTTACTTTTTTTTGTTAAATACAAAATAAAGAAGAAAAAAAAGAATTCATCTTATACAGAAATGCAAAAATCATAACAAATTATTCCTTGCTGATATATTTTTTTCATCAAATATGGGAACTAATGCCGATATCACCTTTTTCATTGTACAATAGCTGTTTTGCCTTCATAGAATAAAAATAATCACCATCAGGAAGGTGACAGGAACACATAGTAATAAGCTTAGCTTTCTCTCATACTGTTTGAATTGTTTTGTATGAAGTGTCAAACCTCTGTAAAGCTAAGATACCTCTACTGGAAAATCTGGACAAATGTTTAGCTCATAGGATTAACCACTATAAGTTTATTGAGGTGGCATGTGAAAATCACTGGGCACAGTTTCTGTCTCACTGTGAGTCAGGTGTTATTCAAAGATTTATTTTGGTAAGATTCCATGTTCAATGAATGAACTCAATAAAATTATATAAAAGTTATCTCTGTTACCTAGCTTCTTCATAACAGCAAATGTCTTACTAACTGTCAAATGTAACAGGATATCTGTGGCCTCTTGGGGCCTTTCTGTTGTGAACAAGGACTGATGGTAAAGTACAGGAGGACCACTGCTCCTTGTGTCGGGATACTTTGCTTTTTCATAGCTACTACTTCTTCACTGCAAATCCATGTATTATGTTCTCTGGTAACTTGTAGGAGAGGACCCTCTGCTGGTACCTTTGTAATTTTACCAAAACGTCTGTCATGCTTCCTATGAAGGCCAGGGACCAAGCGAGGCAAGCTTTACTCCCGTCTTGCATCCTCCATGATGAACTGTGCTCATCTTGTGATGGTTGGTTTGACTTGTCAACATAACAGTTTGCTTAAGCATCTAGGAGGTGGGCTTCTGAACATTCCTGTGGGGAAAATTATTATTACCTTAATGGATGTGAAGAGAACTATTTCAACTGTGGGCAAAAGCATTCCCTAGGCCAGGGATCCTGGACCATATAAGCATCACCTTCCTCTGTCTCTACTTCTCATGCTTCCTGAGTCAGGATGCCCTGTGCCCAGTTCCTCCATGTTCCTGCTGATGTGATTTTCCAGCCTCAATGCACTGTAACCTGTGGAACTGTGAGCCAAAGGAGACCTTCCTCCTTTTAGTTGTCTTTTTTTCAGGTTATTTCATCATGGGAACAGGAAAAGAAACAAAGGCATACTCAAATTCATGTTAGAGTTTTACCCCTTCTCCTTGTAATTCAGTGGATGACTACACTTGAATGTAAGACCTCCAAAGAAGAAAGTAAGATTAACGAAGTTATTGGGCTGGGCCTCAATTTCATATGGCTAGTGTATCTATAGAAGGTTAGTATACAGACCTGAGCAAACATAATGCCCTGAAGACATAGGAGAGTGGCTGTATATAAGCTAAGGAGTTAGGCCTGCCAACATAAACAATAACTAATGAACCCTTACTTCTTTTTAAAATAAACTTTCAGAATCCAGAACCATGAGCAGTACATTTGTATTGTTTAATCGACATGTAATAGAAACATGACTTGCCAGCTTTGTAGGGAGAAATATACCGACAACTGTGTTCCCAGACTTATTCTCAGCATGACTTCTGTGACTGGGGGACTCGTATATGCACAGTGTTTATAAACTTAGGAGGAATTACCTTTATATTGCCCTGTTATATATAAAAAATTAGTGCATCAGTTTTGCTTACTAGGAAGCATATATTGTTGTGGTCACACAATAAATCACATATTAAAATCTTTCAAGATATGGGCATGGAGTGCCCCATGTCTCTTGTTTGAACTGTTCAGTCATTTTTCTCTATACAGAAGGACTCCCTGAAACAGTGGAATAAAGGAACAGACAGGCAGCTCTTTATAGTTTCCAGACACTGTTAGAACTCGGCCTACCTAACAAAGACAATGTGTATGCCCTCAAGACAAACATGCTTAGGAGTGCTTGTTTTTTAGAAAGCTGAGATAACAGTCCAGGTCTTCTGAAGTTTATAAAAGCTCACTAGTGAAGACCTCATGTTCTGAATGATCAAACACCAATGAGCTCTTCTGCTGCCAAAACGAACAAGTGCATTTCCAAAGTGTGGTGTGTGGAGCAGCTTTTGAACTTCACACTCAGTGCTTATTTGCTGTCGCTGATACTAAATTACTACCAATGCAAAGTTTCAAATGATATCAAGCCGGTTTTCTTACAACCTTTGATCCATAAATCAAGGACCAAAGTGGCTCAGCCAAGTTCTCTTCATTCAGAAAATGGGCCTCTTAGCTTTCAGTGTTACTAAAACTGATGGCAGGATACCTTTCAGGTAGCTGAGACTTGTTACTAACTTTCACTTACATTTTAAGTTAATCTGTTTAGTGATTTGTGTCTTGTTACCTCATTTTTACACAGCCTACTTGCGCAGTGCCTGGCTGGCATCTCTCCTGACTTTGCTCTTCTTCTCAGAATTCTCCTGGTTGCTCACCCCACCTATACTTCCTGACTGGCTACTGGAGACACCGAATTTTATTAAAGTACTGACAGTTTTTTATGGTGTACAAGAACATTATCCACAGCACACATACACTCAGGAAATACTTGCTAAAACTTGCCTTGGAAGCCTAGAAGTAATGTAAGAATGGTATAATTGCCATATTGGATAAAGTCATTTTTACTTTACAATGTTATTAGCTTTTCATAGCATTGGACATCACAATGAGGACTGGGAATATTTTCAGCAAAAGGAAATATCCCTTCTTACAAATGACTTTTTATATTATAATATGCTAATAATCACTACTGTAACAAAGATAACATGGAAGATGAGTGTTATATTTCATGATAGTAAAGGTTCACTGGGCATCACATGAAAAATTAGTTCAATACCCCTGTCCAAACTGGTGATGGTAAAGTCATGTGTCCTGGAGGATGGAAAAAAAGAAACATCTGGAATTCTCAAGGGAGATAGAAGGACCCTAGTCAAAGCCAAAGGGGAAAATAGAATAGCATCAGTTCAATGGGTTCTTTTACCTTCTCCAGTTGTGCCCCAGTGGATATGGAACTCTCCCATCTGTTTTTCTTAGTGCAGGAATGACCAAGCTATTAACTTGTCAGAATCAATGAGAATATGTAAGTAAATAAATAGATTTCTCGGCACTTCCAGGATTCTCCATGGAGTCCTCCAGGAAACCTGAATCTTCCCTGGTTCCCTAGCATGCCTGTTTGGGATGAGTACTGAAGGAGACAGGTGACAACAAATGCACCTAGCCTAGAGAACTTCCAGTGTCTACATCTATTTCTAGTGTCTACATATATGTATTGATAATACATGGCATTTATCATCAGTGTACACACACACATAATTTTAATAAATCAGAAACAACACACAATAGCAAGCCGTTTGTAGCACAATACACCTAGGATATTCAATTCAGCTCTGGTCTAGGGCTTAGCTGCGTGAACATGTTCATGACAAAATAGATAGATAGATGGATCTGTATCCTGTGTAGGATGAAACATTTTCTTACAGTGCTCATAATTAATTGGAATCAAATGAGAAAAAATTACAGTCAAAACATCTGGGTTTGCCTCTCATCCAAGGGATTTGAGGATTCTAGGATAACTCCTTCATGTTTTCAAACATGCATTCTCTCCCTCTCTTTCTCTTCCGCACTATCAGTGAGGTTTGTGTGTGTGTGTGTGTGTGTGTGTGTGTGTGTGTGTGTGTGTGTGAACAAGGATGCTTGCTTGGAACACAGAATCTGGAAACAACACATCACACATCCCAGGGGAAGCCAGATGCTAACTTGTAGTTGAAGGAAGAAATGAGTTACAGATTACTGCCATGGGCTCTGAAACCAAATGGGTACTCAATCACCACAGTATAGATTGACTGATACATCCAGGGAAACCAATTTACAAGTAGAGATACATTTTCCAATTGACATATAATGGCATGTAGGGCTGTGTTGTGAAGCAAACTGTCCTGGAATAAGCAGGATAGTCCTGAGACTGTCCATACATATTGTGATAGAATTCCTATTGACCTATCTCACTCCAAAGTGAAGGTTGTTACATTTGAGCAGAAGGATGGACTCTTTCTTATCTTCTAAAGGACACATGAGGGAAAGAAAGACAAAGGTGTTTTGAAACAACAATCTATACTTTGGATTTGTAGAATTTTATTAAGAAAAACAGCCATGTTCCCATCTATATCTGCCTGCATCATAATGCCTGGTACTACAAAGGAAGAAAGAACAGAGCTAGGTACTCATCATGAGCCAGGCAGTAGGGTGAGGTACATTTTGTTGTAACACTAATGAATCTGAAAAACGAAGACACAGAAATATCGAGATGAGCTGTAAGACTGAGTGTATCTCATCAAGAACCCATTGTCCTTACCAACTTGCTACCATGATCTAACTATATTGGCAAGTAGGTGGCTCAAAAATCAGCCCTAGTGGGTTAAAAATTTCTCACACGCAAAACAGTGAGCTCACTAAAGTTTCTCTGCGATAACCCTATCAAAAAATGGAGCTCAGAGCTAAAAAGGGAATTCTCAGCAGAAGAATTACAAATGGATGAAAGGCACTTGAAAAATGATCAACTTTTTAGTCATCAGAGAAATGCAAATCAAAACAACTTTGAGATACCACCTAACACCTGTCAGATTGGCTAAGATAAAAGACACAGATGACAGCCTATGCTGGAGAGGTTGCAGAACAATGAGAACATTCCTCCATTGTTGGTAGGAGTGTAAGCTGGTTCAGCTACTCTGGAATGCAGTATGGCGGTTCCTCAGAAAACTGGGAATCAATCTCCCCAAGGACCCAGCAATACCACTACTGGGCATATACCCTAAAGATGCACATTCACACTCTGTTCAGAGCAGCATTATTCATAATAGCAAGAACTTGGAAACAACCTAGATGCCCCTCAACTGAGGAATGGATTAACAAACTAAGGTACATTTACGCAATGGAGTACTACTCAGCAGTGAGAAAAAAAAATGATATCCTAAAATTTACAGGCAAATGGATGGATTTGGAGAATATCCTCCTGATGGAGGACTCACAAACTCAGAAAGATAACCTGGGATGTACTCACTTATTGGTGGACTTTAAACAAAAGAAGTTTAGCATGTCCAAGCTGCAAACCACAACCACTGAAACAGCTTGGGATCTGAAACACCTTGGACTGGCACCTTGGATGCCATTCCCTCCAGAGAAACACCTGACTCAGTCTTGATGTGGGGTGAGGAAAGCAGATCTGCCTGGAGTGGATGTTGAACTAAGCCACCCTGGAACCTTGAGACCTCCTGCCCTTGCTGGGGAGGAGATGAACTGATGGAGAGAAGAGTAAGTGATTGGGAGGGGCAGGAGGGGAAAGGGAGCCTGAACAAGGGGATACATAGATTTAAAAAAAGTGAAAGGAATAATATATTGGCTTAAGCTTTTTAAAGGAGAAATACTGATATCTAATAAAAGAAAATATTTTAACACATTTAGAAATTGACATGTAAAATATACATATGAACTTTCAATTGAATGTAGAATCATTATGTAACACAATGTGGAAGAAATATATAAATTTTATATTAGCAGTATTTAAAAAAAAAGTTGTTGGCTTCCGAGGACACAAACACAGTTTCACAAGGGCACTGGCAGAGGCACCAACACTCTTTTCAAGCTAAGAAGTAATTTCCCCCAACTTTGAGAAAGCCATCACAGCCATTTAATTTCAGTTTATGCAAAGTCCTTTGGGTGGAAATAAATGAGATGTTTTAACAAGGCAATTTCTTGCAGAAAGTAGGTAGCATAACAAATAACAGAACAATTGATTCCAGGAATAACTTTCTTGCTTTTCCTTACTCTAGATCGGCTAATTTATTTTCAGTCCTTAAGAAGAGTAAGGTACATTGAACATGAATCTAATTAAAGTCCTGTCACAAGTGTCATAGTAATTTAGACCTGCTTGGAAGTGGGGGTGCTTGTTGCAGTGCTCTAACAAATCTGGTTCCAGCACTCTCGAGTTCATTTCCCACAGCTCATTTGACTATCGCCCTCTGGGCTGTGTTTTGAACATTCTAGGCTTCCCTGTCTCCCGATCTTCCTGTGCTCTCTGTAACTTTCCCTGGTTTATTTCTTAGCTTTGTCCAGTCTAGAGAGGGAAGGTTCCACCCCACAGAGGAGGACTGCCCTCAGCCATTTCTGTCTTCCCATTCCCCTCAGCTTTCTTCAAAGCCTTTGTGACTACACTTCAGAACACTTTGCTTTATATTGATTTCTGCCTTCTTCTCCCTCTGCCCAGACTCTAGACTTCCAGAGGTCAAGGTTATTTTGTTTGAACTATCTATTCCAGCCCTCATGACTGTGTAATCAATGCTGCAATTTGGGGAATGACACAACAGAATGGACTGTTTTAAGTGACACTCCTTCGATTGTGTTTGATTTGAAGCACATTGTAGATACCACAGCTCAAACAACAGGATTAGTCAAAAAAAACCTTTTTTCCTCTGGTCTTTTTTGTTGTGTTGTGTTTTGTTCATTTGTTTGCATTTTGTGTTAAGTAACAATGTAGGCACAAACACACACACACACACATATACATATATATCTGGTTAGGACTGCCAGTTCCCCCCAAAACTCAGAGACTTAATATTAATTATAAATGTTTATCTGATAGCTCAGGCTGGTTACTAGCTAACTCTTACTCTTTAAATTAAACCATATTTCTTATCTACTCTCTGCCTCATGGCTATACCTTCTTTTAACATAGCATATTCATACTTCTTTCTGCATCTGCTTGGGACTCCCCAGACTCCGCCCTACTATTTCCCAGCATTCTTTCTTGCCCTGAAAATCCTGCCTAGCCAATCAGCTTTTTGTTATCAATGAGAGGTACACATTTTCATGGTGTACAGAAGGATTATTCTACAGCATAACAGACTGAAAATTCCTAGGACAGGGTGAAACAGAGAAACCAGCATTAATTTAATTAAAGAAGAGCCATTTAAAATAGCAGAGTCATTTTGACCCAGTGTTAATGAGGGAAAACTGACATCGCAGCTGGGCCCCTCTCCTGGCTGTGCTCATGCCAATTAGCAAATCTGGAGCATGTTTTGCTGTGCCCAGGCCACTGCTACAATGGCAGCTGGTGCTACTTGTTTGGGCAGTTGGGACACTTCCTGTGAGAAGGTCAGCCGCATGAGGCTCTGAGAACAAGAAGGAGCTCTTTCCCCTACAGCAAATCTTCACGAGGAAAAATATGAGAGGATCCAGACAGGAAACACAGGGTGATACTGGATGATACCTTTCTGTTGATCATTGGTCTGCCTGTCCTTAATACTCATGTCCTCTGAGAGAAAAGGACTCCTGATAGCTTCCAAGGGACATACAATTCACTCACAGCTCACAGGTCCAGCCTTCAAGTTTTCTGTGCACCATGAATAAAAAATTCTGTCACATGAATGACATTTTTTTTTTTCAAAATAGACCATGTGTGTCTAACATTCTTTAAGGAAGGTCTACTACATGAAACACTGGGCTGCAGCAATGGTAACTACAGAGTGTAATAAAGCATGATTCCTCTTAGTGGTGATGTCATGTAAATGATGCTATAAATCCTAGGGAAGGGGCGTGATCAGCAGCTAGTTATGGGCTCCCTATGGGCCACATGTCAGTAACTGAGGGAGGTAAGAAAGCCTCAGTTGGAAGGTGATATTTGAATCTGAAAGATGAAGTGGACATTTTATCAGGCAGAAATGTCAGGGAAAGGGCATACAATGGAGAGGAAACAAAATGTTTCAAGCAGATAGGGCTCTTGTAAAGGCAGGAGTTTTGATTTGTGCATGTGTGTCCATTCATCTGCATATGCAATCCTGGACACAGTATATGGTTAAGATACTAAAGTATTAAAGAATAGTGATTACATCTGTTGGCGCTCCCTGTTTCCAATTTCTACTGTAAAGTATATGATGCAAGGAATTAGACTCACACTCACTGCCAAGCTTTACAAGAACTAAAGACTCTCAGTGGAGAACATCTACAAGGTAACTCTCATGTGCCTGCTTTCACTTTCGGGCCCACCATAGAGCCTACTCACAGAAATCTTAGGAACTACATCCTCTAAATTATGTGTGATATCACTTAAGTGTGAATTATAACAAAAAGCATAGAAAATTTTATTTACATCTTTACTTGGGAAAAAACCCTTAGAGCAGGGATTCTCAACCTGTGAGTCATGCCCCCTTTGGGGTTGAACAGTGCTTTCACAGGGATTGTATATCATATATCCCAAATATCAGACCTTTATATTATACTCACAACAATAGCAAAATTACAGTTATGAAGTAGCGATGAAAATAATTTTATGGATAGCAATCTCCATACCATGAGGAGCTGGATTAAAGGGTCACAGCAATAGGAGGGTTGAGGAAGTAATACTGCCTTAGAATGATAAGGGTGGTGCTGGCTTGATTGTCATAGAGCTCAGTAAAAGCCAGGTACAACTGACTGAGTTCTTGATGTATAGGTCTCATGGAAAAGCATATGCTTGTACTTTGTCCAATAATCATCAGGGAAACAGCTGAATACACTAACTTGGGGAGTGGAATATTACGTGAATTTTACAAAGACTTGGGTGATATTCTAGTATTTTTATTACCAGCTAAAGTAATTTGTAAATTTAAAGGAGAAAAATATAAGATATTAAAGAGAGAAGCACTTACGTCTATGGTAGTTACATGACATTTAGATGAAGAAAAATCAAAACAGAAAGCAGGGCCAGGGACTTCCAGGCACCCTATTTGCAAGAGCACTTACCTTTGGTTCCTTGAACATAACTGGTGGTATGCTTTAGCAGGCAGTGAGTGCAAATTGGGATGGTGTTGGCTTCTCTGAATATAACCAGTGTTGTGTTTCAGGAAGGGGAAGGGTGTCTCCCTTATCATTTTTACCTTTATATTTTTAAATCACTATTTGATTATAAACAAAAGTCTATTTTTACAGAGGTCACTAGTAGATTTCAGGATAGACTGCAAACTGTTGGCTAGAGCTGTATATTGTCCTTGCCCAATTTGGTGGATGCTATGAAGACATTATTGTGCTATAGACTGTCCATACCAACCCTGTTGTCTCTAGGTAGGACCTTATCACTGTGTTTCAAGAGTCATGAAGCTCTAGAACTGGTCCCCATTAGTCTCCCAACCCTTGTGATATGCTCACCAAATTGGCCTGTAGGCAAATCTGTGGGGATATTTTTTTTTTTTTATTAATTACAGAGTAGGAGTACCCAATCCACTGTGGGTATTTCCATCACTGGGTACTCAGGGCTGAAGTATGATAAAAACAAGCCTAGGGAGCCAAGAAATTGCAATCCTTTAAGTAGCAGTCCTTCATGGTCTCATCCTCACATTCCTACCTTGATTTATTGTTTTTTGGATGAACTGCAACATGTAAGATGTAATATACTTTTTTCCTTTCTCAGTTGCTTTGGCCATGCTATTGAATACAGAAAATAAACTAGAATACCATGCATTAAGTGAAAGGGATACTGAGAGAGGAATAAAAATCACAGCCAGTGTGGGAAGAGCAGTTAGAAAAGGAGATAGTATGCCTTCAAAGTTGAGAAATGAGCAGATACATGAGTATGAAGTTGAAGACGTTTGTACATTTAAAGAGATGAGTCATTAAGAGAGGATCTGTTAAACACATTTTAAAAGGTAGTGAACACCAAACTAGGCCTTGGGCAGACACAACAGAATGCATAATCTGTGAGAAAACAGACTTTGTTGGTCTTATTTCATACACTATAACCCCAATGTTAGAATATCCTCAGTAAGCAGCAGAAAACATTTATCAAAGGAATAAGTTATAGAAGGAGAAAAAGAAGAGAGAATATAGAATCAGGAGTACAGATGAAGTAGTACCTCTGGAAGAGAGCTAGGCTACTGTCTGGGACAGAATGGGAGGAGGGACCTGGGATTTATCAGGTAATCTAGGAGTTGGGTTTTTCTTCTGACGGCTGCTCTTTTCTCAATGAGTTAGAAGATTTCACCATCTGTCACAAGTGAGGCTGGCTACAATCTTTAAGAAAAATGGTAAAGGCTTGTAGGTGATGTTGGAACGGATATGATTACTTTTTGGAAACAATAATGAAAGGCAATAGCAGTAATGCATCCATCATGAAAATGCATAAAAAATACAGAAATCAAAACAATAGCTGCATTGAGTCTTTATGATGTTAGGAGCTAAATTTAAGCTCTTAATTTGAATTTTTTCAGTTTATCTGGAGCAGAGTTGATAATTTTAATAAGCCTGTTTATTTTGATAAATTTATATTGTACAATTTTGGGCATTGAGGTAGTCTTTCTCCATGACTTTATATCTTCATGTTATTTTAGTAATCATACATTGCATACTTAGAACTTCATTCTTCCAGCAAAATTCTGGAGAAAAACAGTTGTTTTTTAATTCTCTGATTCAGACATCAAATCTAAAATAAGGTAGTGTTTTAAAGAAAACATGAAGGAAAACATCTTAGGAAAAATGAAGTCTTATGGGCCTAGGATGGTTCTGAATAAATAGATATCAAAAAAGTTGATCATCATAAAGAACTCTATTAATACAGTGATGTCTGTCTCACATTTTAAAATACTGTCAGACATCTGTTTTTACTTAATTATTCATTTTCAACCTGAGTCCAGACAGTGTTGGACATTCCTTCATTTCTTCACATGCAGAATTTTTATTGAACACTTGCAGTGTTGCTAGCACAATGAGGTAATAGTGGCATGATTCCCCCGTCTTCCTGAAGATGATTCAGTGAACATAGTGACAGCAAAGTCCTTCCCATAGTACCCCTCTGAATCCTAGGTTTCTCCCTCAGTGCTTTCATTAGACAGTCTATAACAAGACACAATCCACTCATGCTTTCCCCACATTTGACTCTACAGGGTCTGGTGGGGGAAAGCAGTGATGTGAGCAGCCACAGTTTCATGTGGATAGAGGCTTCTACTAGCACTGTTGAGAATGAAGGAGTTACCTTCAGTACATGGCGGTGTGTGACAATAGGATCCATCCACATTTGATGACCCAGTAGCTTCATTTAAAGGATACTATAGAAACTTGTTTAGTCCTTTAATTATAAGGACTATCTGCCACAGATGCAATTGGGGTTCTGTTCTTTAGGCTAGGACAATCCAGTGGCAGTGCTATGACTGCCCTCATCTGGGAAAGCTCCTTCAGTTACAACTCCATTATCACTTTTATTCCCCAATGGCTCTCTCGGACAGATGCTGTCACTACAGGATGAAGAAGCATGAATTTTTGCTATAGAAACATGCTTCTTCCTCTTAATCTGAATGGCATAAAATTCCTGCTTCACATGGGACATGAAACATTTTATGTGAAATTTTATATTCTAATTGAAAACAAAATATGGAGATTGGACAAATCATTGCATTGCTATTTGATTAATAATAATACCTTACTAAAACTTCCTTAGTAATCTTGCCTTTGTTGCATTTAATAAGTTTTGTGTGTTACATGCCCACTTTCAATGGTCTCACTCTGATTTTTTTTCTCAGCATGAAATTTATTTTTGAGACAGAGTTTCTCTGTATAAAAATTCTGGCTGTCCTGGAACTCACTTTCTAGACCAGGCTGGCCTCAGACTTCAAGAGATCTAATGGCCTCTGCCTCTCGAGTGCTGGGATTGAAGACATGCGCAATCACTGCATGGCTTCTTTGCAATTAAAAAAAATATTAAGACATCATTCCCCTTACTTCTCTCCAATAATGTTCATATCCTCTTTCTGAACTTTCTCTCAAATTCATGGCCTCCTTTTCTTTAATGATTATTGTTACATATGTATGACCAATGTAAATACATGGTGCTGCATCTTGTGTTGTATAGATGAGTAGCTGGCCCTGGAGACCTGACTACCACTTACTCTCTACATTTTGACCAGTGATGGGCTCCATATGCTGCAAAGAGAAACTTCTTTGAAGAGAGCTGAACACTACACTCATCTATGTGTATACGTGTTTAGCATGCAGCTAGGAAGTGTACTGATTTCAAAAGTGACAGTAATAGGTTCTTCTCTCAGATCATTGACATCACTAGCCTTTGAATGCTGACTAGGTTCCTATAGCCAGGCATGATTTCCCTCCTATTGAACAGGCCATAAGCCCAATTATACAGCTGTGGGTTGGTGCCATGCTTTGTGTGCCATATTGCACCTTTAGGGATATTATGTCATGATGGTTATTATTACTCCACTCTTGGACTGTGTGTGTCTAACTCTAAAGTAATTACATTAATACATCATAGAATCAAGGTTTGTTTTATAGTTAAGTCAGCCTCTTTATGTATTTTGGTCAGGGACATTATCTATTTCTATATAGTTGTTATTAGTGAATTATTTGTTTTACCATTAAATTTTACTTATATTGAAACTTTTTTGATGGACTTTTTCTTTCTTTCAGTGTCCTGTATGTTTTGTTAATTTTCATAGTGGTATATTTTGATTCATAATGGGATATTGGTTCTTTTCTTGTTATCTATTCACTATTTTCTATAAGTATTTCCTTTATGGTTACTATAAGACTTGCATATTTGCAATATATGATCTTAATAATTTATTTTTTCAATGACAACAACTTTATTTCATATTAAGAACCACATCTGCACATGTTCGCTGTTGTCAGAATTTATATTCTTAAAATTGTATTTCATATCCTTAGAAGTTTTAAATTTTTCTTTCTTTTTTAAAAAATTATTTATTATGAATGCAGTGTTCTACCTTCATGTATGCATGCACTACAGAAGAAGGTGTGAGTCACCATGTGGTTGTTGGGAATTGAACCCAGGACTTCTGGATGAGCTGTCAATGCTTTTAACCTCTGAGCCATCACTCCAGCCCCATTCTCAGGATTTTAAATACGAGTTTTGTTTTGTAACTTTTAAGTTTGAATTTAAATAATTTATATATCATTAAGATGATATAAATTGCTTTGAATTTCTTCATGCTTCTTTGTTTGTTAAAAATTATGGAGTTTCTCAAATCTAGATGTCCATTTTTCTTCTTCTGATTTGGCAGGTTTGGACCATTATTTTCCTGAGTAGGATTTTGCTCTATTCTGTCTCTCTGAAACAATCCCATGTCTCCTGACTCCCTTGAGTGTTCTTCACTTTTATTTTCTGCTCCTGATTGAAAAGATTGAATGACCTATTTTTAAGTTTGAAAATTCTTTCTTCTCCATGAGTTATCCACTGAACATCTCTATTGAATTTGGAGTTCATGTATTTTCTTATTCAACAGCCCCAAATTTCTACTTCATTCTTTTAAATATTTTCGTTCTTTGTGCACTCTCTATTTCGTTCATGTAGAACTTTTTGTGCTTATTGATCATGTTTATAATAGTTTGAATTCTTTTAAAAGTAAACTATATATTATTTTTTGCTAGGTTAGCTTCTAGAGAGTGCTACCTTGGTCTTCTTGCCCATGCTCCCTTTTCTTTGTGTGGTTCATGATTTTGTGTTTGGATCTCCTACCTCTCCAAGTCAATAAAATGACTTACTACAAGAAATATTCCTACTGGTCACCCCCAGGCAGAGATTCTGTGTGTGCTAACAATATAATCCTCATTAATGCCGACTCTCAGTTAAAAACACCGTTTTTTTTTTTTTTTTTTTTCCCCTGAGAATCTGGATGTTCTCTGGTTCTATCTCAACCAGCTTTTGAGAACTTCCTTCTTACCAGAGATGCAAGGTCCCTGGAGCACCCTGACTCAACAGGCATATATTAATCCTGTGGCAACCCTACAAAGATAGGAATGTGGACTTGATCTTTTTCTCTCCTTACTTGAAAGAGAAGCCTCGAATTGTTCACATCGCCGTGAGTGTACTGAGCTGGGTGGGGTGCAGTAAAGTGCTCGAGCTCCCTTAGAACAGCCAAGCAATGCACTTTTGTCCAATGTGCTGAGTAAGGCAAGATAGACAATATTTACCTAAACTGTTTTGTGGTTTGAATGGGAGGCTCATGCATTTGAACACAAGGGCTCACTGGTAGAGCCATCTTGGGGTGTTGGGGGGACCTTTAGGTCATGGCTTTCTCCTGGTCTACTGTCAGCCTCTTAGTAGAGATGTGAACCACAGCCTTATGCTCCTGCTGTTGCTACTGTGTCAAGCTGTGCCACCCTCACTCATTCTTGGCCATCAGGGATGTATGTTCAAACTGAGCCAAAGGAAATATTTTCTCCTTAAAGTTGCTTTTTGTCCATGTATTTTGTCACATTGATGAGAAAAGGACACAAATTTAGTATTGAAATGTGAGGTCATTGGTATTATCACCTGACTCCTAAGCCTTTGGGATTGGTCCAGGGGAGAAATGGGGAACTCTGGGTTAGAGCTGTTCTACACTGCTGGAAGCAGAACTTAAGAAACTGCTCTGGGTGCCTAAAGGCCATTAATATTATATCTGACAATGTTCTGCCCATTTCCTGAAATCTGACTAAGCTGTCTGGCAGGGACAATTACAAGACAGCATATACTTCAATCTGATGTGGAGATGGCTACTTCTCTTTGTCTGATTTATGCTGAGAAAGGGTAGCAGAAAGATCTAAAAGTATGCAATTGAGTTAGAACCAGAATATTGATTTGGTGACCTTATAGACGAAGCTAGTTGATAAGGAAGAACAGGGACCAGGCAAGTTGATTGGTAAAGAAATTAGGGATACTGAAGCAAAATTTTACACTCTGGACCTAGACTATTAGAAAAAGCTCTTGAAGGAGAGACAGCACTCACTGAGAACTCCAGGATGAAAAACAATAGAAATGCTTTAAACCGTTTAAAAGGAGGGGATCTGGACAAAGAGTTTTCAGGGCATCTGGCTCTCACAGATTGTTTCCCCAGCAAGAGTCAACCAGGATCCAGAGTATGCTGCATTGTGAAAACAGGCAAACTCTACCTTGAGCTGATGGACAAACTTGTCATCATTCATACTGTGATGAATTTGTAGTTGTGCAAGATACAAAGGTGAAGGGTAGGGGGCTGGGTGGGGCATAAAGACTTCGGATGTAGTTCAGGAAAGCCGTTTAGGGCAGGCAATGTGTATCGGGGCCAAGTTACCACCATGGAGCTGCTGAGTGAAATGGAAAAGAAGCTGGGAGGCAAAGCTTAGGCTAGAATGGATCTCAGAACTACCTCAAATGTAAAATGTCCATCAAAGAAAGCTACTCAATATAGCGAGCCAAAAAGAGAGAATATTTGTGCTACAGGCAGGAACCTGAGGGCGGGGCTGCACGAGTATTGGTGCTCACATGAGACCACTGGGAGCCCTGGAGCTAGAACTTCAGATTTAGGGGTCTCCTTGATAGGTTATTGTTTTGTTTTGATCCAATATTTCCTTGCTCTACTCCATTCCTCCTATTTACTCTGTGCCATTGCATAGTGGAGGCCTGTAGTTTAGTTTTTGATTGTATAAGGCTAATATATACCCAGAGTCTCAGAATTTTAATTCAGACTTTACTTCCTGACTATGGTTGATATCATGTGATCAGAACCACCTCCTCCATGATGGAAAATAAATCCTTCCTCCTTTCATTTCTTCATTTCAAGAATTTCTACAGCAATTGTCATTAGCACAGTAACTCAGGCAGCTCTTTGAAGAACCAGAATCCAAAGCGCTTCATCCTTCTCTGTCCATGTCGAGGAAGCATGTCCCAGCTGTGTACTTTTCCCTATAGACACATGGTAGTCACCACTGCAAGCATTCTGATTCTTTTCTTTCTTCTTAAGGACCCCCTAAGCATGTGAACTATGCCAGTCTTATTAGTGTGTCAAAAAACCCAGCAACAAAAGCAAAAACCAAAAACCAAAAACCAAACCAAAACAAAACAAAAAAACCCCAAGCAACAACAAAATAGCACCTGGCTGGTCATCTAAGAAGCAAAAATGCTGGAGGAACATGTGACTTTTTTTTCCTCTCCCAGATGGAGAAGATGAGATTATAAACTTTCCTTCCCAGTGCTGGATTGAAGCTGTGACACAGTGACCAGGAAATTGCTCTTGCTGGTTTCAGTGTGACTGTCCTTGGCTTCTCCTCAACTATATACATCTTAGATAAAACCTAAACTTTGTATAGGGATGCTAATTCAGGATGTCATCACGACATTAGCTTTTTTGTATGGCAACAAGGGCCAGGACTTACCATTTGTTCATCTTGCTTCTGTACTATGCTCGTTAAAATTATTTTAAAATGTTTTGATTTGTAAATAATATATTCAGACAATAATTAGCAATTCTTAAATTCCAATGCCAACAGCTATTCCCATGTCACAGCTGTTGGCATGGCATTTAAGAATCTACTCCTTTTGAAAACAAACAAACAAACAAACAAACAAACAAACAAAATACCCACTCTCACTGTGCTTACTAATGTCTAGGTAGCTAATTTCAGTTGATATGAATAAAGTGTTCTTTACATTTCATGCCAAATATCTTAGTTGTCTGTTCTAAATCATCACCCCACAAAAAATAAGCTGGTGGGAACTAGATGATGGTGAAGATTGGTTCTTAAAATGGAACAGATTTCATTAGAGATGGTGGGGATAAAAAAAAATTCAGAAACATGTATCTAACCTCTTTTTCTACTAATGGGTTTTGGGCATTTCTGTCTGTCAGGTTCCTATTACTGTAACAAACATATAAGCCAATTAACTTTCAGAGAAAAAAAGGTTCGGTTTGCTTCATAGTTACAGATTTGACATGATTGCTTGAGCTTAGTGCTTTTGTCTATAACCAAGTGAAAACTCATTTACATAGTGAGCAGGGAGAGTAAGAACAAGAGGAGGCTGAGGGAGAGGGCTGTATCTTTAATGACCAAGGACCTGAAGTCCCACTTCTCAAGGGTCTTACTATCGCCCAGTAGTACCATTCAGTGGACCTTAACATGTGAGCCCCTGACAATCATCCAAATCATGGCATCATTTTTGCTCAGAAGAACTACCCCTATTTATAAAAGGAAATCAATAATGTATTTTAACCTCTTTAAAGTCAAGTACATTGTATTTTCCAATGTGTGAGGATTTCCTTCATGTACATAATGCATTTTTGTTCAATTTCACTCCCCATTTCTTCCCTTATACCTCATCCTACCCTCAGCTGAGAAGCTACTTCCAATTGACAGTTTCTTAGTGAAAATAAATAAATGTTTACTGTTTATTAATAAACAAATCACTTAAATCTGGGCAGGGGAGAGTCAATTCCTTCATAGTATCATTTAATGAAAGAAATGATTTTTACATCCAAATAGACAAAAAAGGTTCATGTTTCTGACTTTTTTGTTTTTCTCTTTTTTTCCTGCTCCCTGGCATTGCCTAGGAATCTTCTTCTTTGTGGAAGTCACTTGTGGTGTGGCTGTGTATTTCTACAAGCACTTTCATGCATTTTCTATTTCTCTCACTGATAGTCATTCATGTGCTAATTAATTCCAGTTTTGTCTTTCTTTACTAATGACTTGTTTTCTTTTCCTCATCTATCTGTCCCTTTCTTTCCCATCTTTAAAATTACTACTGACTGCTTTCAAAGGGTGCCTGGAATGCTGGAGTTGTAATTCAGGCACCGATTTTTAAAACGGAATCTAAAGGTTGCATTTGAGGCTGGCCTGATTGTGTATCTGCCATATGCCACTGAAATAATCTATTGTTTATCACTGTTTTATTGTGTTCTTATTCAGTTTTATACTGTTTGGGTGTGATCTGGCACTGTTAGCTTTATCTGTTTCAAAATTAACCAAGCCAGCTGGAGAAGTGTAATTCAGAGGGCTAGCACATGGGTCTGTGAATGTTGACATCTTGATAGTACTCTAAGGATGTTTCATGAGTCTTTATACCACACTCTCACCCAAATAAAGCCTGGGAATTAAACACATATTCACACTTATTTTTCCACGTATGTACAAAACCCTTTGCACTGTTTTGATTTTTTTTAAAATATCAAGGAAATGAGAATGACAGCCTAAGTTGGATCTGAAATTCAAGTAAGTGTGTGGTATTCTAACATATTCAAGATAATGTGGTGTTTAAGTAACGACTTTGTAGACTTTCCCCATTTTCTTATACACTTTTCTAGAGTTATATTTAGATTTTACTTTCTTTTCACTGTCCTTCATTGTTTCTGGTTTGCTTTCTCATTGTATATCTTGCCTCTCAAAGCATCTATTGTGATCCAGGGTATGAGGCTGGAGAAATGAATATGATAGCAAGGATACACCTTATGTGAAGAACACAACATACAAATCCACAGATAGTGACCAAGGCATGGCTTCCATACTAGAAAGTTTTATAAAGCAAGTGAGTCACAGCTGTCTGATAGACAAGGGAGGCATGGACATTTTCTATTAGAAAGGGAAGTGACATAAAATGACAACTGTCAAGCACAAGAAGGCACAGAGCTCATTGTGTGCCTATCATCCAAAGGAACTATGAGGCTCACATCCCAGAAACACAATGCAAACCTAGATCAGTGAAATGAGGCAAAAAGGGAAGGATGTGGCTTCAGGGACAGGAGTGAGATTCTTTGTGCAGGATGCTGAAGGTTATGGAGAAGGAGTTAGATTTTATTCCAATTGAAATGAGAAAATGTTAGAGGGTTTAGGCAGAGATGTGATATGATGTGATTTGTTTTTAAAAGATCACTATTGCTCCTGCATCATGAATAAGGATGGCAAAGGCAGGATTGGGAAATACAAGCACAGATATATTATTTTGTCCTAGACTACAATGTAAGTCACAGAACAAGTCCCCTTGTCTCTTGACTCCAATTCTCTTTATCATTTTACCCTGTGACCTCATCATCTTCTATTTATTTTTCCATCATTTTGTCCTCCAGACATGATCTTCCTCCGTATCTTCTCTGATGATTCTATCAGTTACTCAATTATCTTCTTATTTATTCTTCTCATGGACTGACCTTGCTGGGTTATAGAAACATGTCGTATTATCTTTATTAAGGGATGCCCTCTATTCAGAGTTTGCTGAGTGTAAATGTTGCATATATAATTAAAAATTAAAATGTATTTCTGGGATAAAGCCAGACAGATTAATGTTATTCACACTCAAAAGAAATCGAGAAAAAAGACAATAGTGAAGAAAAATGAATTCTTAGTGTGTGCAAGCCCTTATACTGATGATATTTTCCTGATTCTATTTAATTTTCCAGAAGAAATTATTCATATCTATAAAATAATTCTCATCTTGAGAAATTTGGTTGTGTGTGGCAGAAATTATCACATACTTTGAAAAGTGGAAATTTTCGGTGAAGAGTAAGTATTTGATAGCCATCTTAATTTAAAAAAAATTGTATCACTCTTTGATTTATTTTTTTTTCATTTTACTCATTAATTCATTTACTGAATAATCTATTGTGGATAATGTCTGTGTATCAGGATTGGGCATTCTCTTGTTATTTGATCTATGCAATATGGAAGTTCAGACATCTCTCTTGCCTGTCCTTGCTTGATGGTGCATACTCACCATCCTTTCCTCTCATCCAACCATCCCTACGACTGACTGGCTTCTCACGTTCATGTTCTCCTTTCCTGTTGGGGACACTTGATCTCTGCACTGATCTTCATACCCTGGGCATTCTCAGAATCTTCTCCCTCTTAAACCAGAGGACTTTGAGGGTCTTTTAGGAGTAAGCTCCTAAGGCAGGCTAGCCAAAGCCCAACCTCCTACTGGTTTTTCTTGTCTTCTTCTCTCTGTTTCTAGTGGCTGTTTGTCTTTTTTAATGACCAGTTCTTTACTTGAAATACTGTATTGTCCCCAGGAAGACACTTCATTAATCTGAGATTTCTACAATTGAGCCATAATCTTTCACCTGAGCAAGGCGCCTCTGTCCAGTCTCTAGACTTGCTTACTTAGAAACAATTCTCTGTCTGTGTGACGTCACATGCTTCCCTGCAATAGTTGAAAAAGATGCCAAGGTATTTTCAGAGATCTATGTCCTATCATAAAAAGTCACTACAGTTTATTCTTTTCTCAGTCCTCTCATCATTTGTAAACTGACATTTCTAAGATACCATATTATCCTTTGGCACTGCTGTTGGGTACTTACTTAAGGTTCCATATGCTTGATAGCACCATGTGTATATGGTCTGTTGTTTAATCTGTCTGTGGGGTCCTCTCTTTTAACTTCCATGCAACTTAGACAGAATCCCAGCATTCTTTATTTATTGAACTACATTTTTTGGAACCATGCATCATCATACTGATTTTAACATCTTAAATACTAACTTGCAACTCTCTTTTTAAACATTTGCTTAATAGTCTACTCCTCAGTTTTATACCTACCTAACCATATATTGTGATATTTATTTATCATTAACTAACTTATTGTGTGTGCAAACATGTACGCAAGTACGTGTGAGTGTGTGTGTGTGTGTGTGTGTGTGTGTGTGTGTGTGTGTGTTTGTGTGTATTTTGGCCCAGGCTGCTCATAAACCACAGTGTACTTATGGAGGTCAGAGAAAAATTTTTAGGTAAAAGTTCTCACCTCCTTTGCATGTGGTGAAGGCAGGATTTTCCTTGTTATTTCTTGTCTGTGAACATGTTCTATACTGAATAGCTTGCAAGTGTCTTAGCAACTACTCTGTCTGTCCAGCCATCTCTAGAAGAGGGCTGGGATTACACATGTACAAGACTGAATCCAGCTTTCTATGTGGGCTGTGGAGATTCAGGCCTTCAGGTGTGAACAGCAAATTCTTTTACTCTTAGGAACATCTTCTCATTACCATTCTGGTAATAATTTTGTGCTTATAATTTCTTGACATTTTTCTGCCACTTTTGTTGTTTTTCCATTACTTCATTCCTGGCTGCCTCATAACAACAACTTCTTTATTAGTTCATATGCCCTGGTTTTCCTACAAATCACTCAGCTCACTGCCAGAGGGATTCTGCTGTAGGACTTCCAGTTCTGGAACACTAACTCACAGTTAGTGAGTGCTGTGTTTTCAAATCAACTCAAAAGGACATTTCTGCATTATTTCCTGATCCAGATGTGAACATCTGTGTTATTCAATGTTATTTACTTCAAAGGTTCTTTACTAAGAAATTGTTCTAGATACCATGGTATTGAGGACAGTTAAGAGGCAAGATCTGCTCCTTTTCTACTCTGAATGTGGTGATAAATTTGAATGTTTTATGGGAAAAAGACAAATTTATTGACCTTAAAAGTTTGAGAATGCTTTTTCATGGTTCTGAGCCCTACCTAGTAAAGATGGTTTATAAAGCCTTTTAAATGGGATCTTTTTAGAGACCATATAAAGGTGAGTATCTCACCCTTTGCTTGCTTATCTACAAAATGTTTTTAAGAAGTATAAAAGTGCCTTTTACATTCAATCTACACAGTGTTTGAATCTACACAATCTACAGGAATCAGTGTATAGACTCTCTGCTTATGTCTAGCATTTTAAATTCACAAATTTAATGCTTCTTCAATGTAAGGTGTGGTACCTAAATACTTGTGTGTGTGTGTGTGTGTGTGTGTGTGTGTGTGTGTGTGTGTGCACATGTATATATGAGTTTCTCTGTGGCTCCCAGTTGAGGACAGAAAAGGTGATCAGATTCCCTTGCACTATAACAGGAGGCTATGAGCTTCCTGACATGCATGCTAGGTATTGAACTCAGGTCCTCTGGAAGTGTAGCAGCCACTCTTAACTGTTGAGAAAATTTTCAAGACCCTGCTACAACTTTTTAGAACAGGGCAAGAAAGCTAGGAATTAAATATAAAAAATTTAAAGGATATAATAGTGGTTGAAGATAAAATATAACATGAGAGCAAGATGTTTAATAGTAAGTTGCAATAGTCTAACTCTGAAGATGAAACTTCCAGGTCTGTATCAACTTAATTTTTACATGTTCTATGACTCAAGTATGTGGTGTCTTCAGTTACAGATCATTACTATCACATTTTGGAAGGTAACCAATTACATTGGCAATAACCTGAAACATTTGGAGACACAATTGACTTCACAAGCCAACAACCCCAAGAGAGGTAACTGATTGTTAACACTGACCTTTTGTTTGCCCATAGTGTCTAGTAGTGATCCCATGATGGTACAGGTCCATGTAAGTTCTTTCTCTGTATGCCTATATTTATATTTTATAAAACTTCAGTAGTGGTTTTTATGAAACTTAAAGGTCTTTAGATGTGAAGCTTATATGTGAAGAAAATCTGAAAACAAAGTGAGAAAATATATGTAAAGAAAATAGTCTGCACACTAGCTCTATTTTATTAAAATGTATCTTTGTTAATTCTTTGACAGTGGCATATGTTATATTCTGATTATAACCATTCTGCTGTTAAATAATTCTCCTGTACAGTATAAAGATTTATCACTTGAATTGGTTTAATAAAACACTGATTGGCTGGTTGCCAGCCAAAAAGTATAGGTGGTATGATCAAATTAAGGATGATGGGAAGGAGAAGGACAGAGTTGGGAGTCACCAGCGAGACAGAGAGTGATAAGGAGATGAATGTGTACCTCCATGTGGCAGAGGGTAAATAAGAAATATTAGTTAACTTAAAACATAAGAGCTAGTTAGTAATAAGCTCAAGCTATTGATTGAGCATTTATGATTATATTAAGTCTCTGAGTCAATTATTTAGGTAACAGTTGCTGGGTATTTGAGAACAGGCAGGTGGGAGAGAAACTTCTGCCTACAGTCATCCACTGGAAGATGTTGGATTCACCAGGGGTCAACATTTTTTAAAAAAAGCTAACTCTTACTCTCCCATAGATTGTCAATTAGCAATGGCTCCTCAGCTAGTTGTAGAAATTCACTCCCCTCCCACCTCCCTCTTGAAAATTCTCAGCTGGAATTTTGTCTAAGTTAAATTTGCAAAGGTTTTGGGCATGCTGTCACAACCTCTCTGAGTTCATACATACAGAGTTCCTGTTGTGTCCAGAGAAAACTATTTCCTAGTAGTCATGTATCTTGTCTGGTTCTCCAAGTCTTTCTGTTCCCTCTTGTGTAATAATTACTGAGTCTTAGGAGGAGGAGTGTGTGATATAGATGTCCAATTAAGGATTGAGAAAAGTTCAGTCACTCATTCTCTACACCTTGATCTGTTGTAGGTTTCTTAATTAATTGCTTTCTGCTACAAAGAGAAGTTCCTAAGCTGGCGACACGGTGCTGCACTAATCTATGGGTTTAATGAGAAATAATTAGGAGTCAGTTTGATGACCTGTGCCATTACCAGAGTCATAGCATTAGGTTCTCCCCTGGGACCTAGGGCCTATTAGCCAAGGTTATTGGTCTCCATGTCTGTATAAGATATGAATTTCATCCTGTGTTGTGAGTCTTAAATCCAATTAGGAAATATTTGGATACTCTCATGAGATTCATATCATTATTGTACCAGTGGGTATATATTATCAGACAGATTGTTATTGTAACTTGTAGGCTTCATATCTGTATAAGACTAATGGTTACTTCTCCAGCACTATAAAAGCTAATCAGTAGGGATGAAACTTCCAGGTTTGTATCACCTTAATTTACCCATGTTCTATGATTCCAATATGTAGTGTCTTCAGTTACAGGACATTGCTAACAAATTTTTGAGGATAACCAATTACACTGGCAATAGCTTATAACATTTGGTAACCCAATAGACCTCACAGGCCAACAACTCCAAGACAAGTAACTGATTGCTGACATTGAACTTTTCTGTTTGTAATAACATTATTACCCCATGACGGTACAGCTCCATGTAAGCTCCTTCTCTGTATGTGTTTATTTATATTTATTAAACTTCTTCAGTAGTGGTTTTTATAGGACTTCAAGGTCTTTAGTGTTATTTACCCCTCACATATTTCCTCTTTTATTTCTAAAAATTGTACTAATAATTTTTATAAATAATTTAAAGAAAAATTCAAGTGCCTAAACAGAAAATCACAATATCCTCCAATAATTTTGGGTTTCAGATACATTCTAGATTTTTTTAAAAGAGAAATTTAAGTGCTCAAATTTAGAGTATTTTGAAAAAATTTCAAAAATAAATATTTTCTTATATTAACTCAATTATGATAAAGTGTGTATTTTCCTTTTACCTGATCATGTTCAAGATATTTAAATAGCAACCAAGTAAACAAGGAGACTACTTTTAGAGGAAAAGCACCAAAAGATAGAAAGGAATAGAGAGAGCGAAAATGGAGAAGGAGAATCCATTTCAAAATGTATGAAGTCATAATATACTGAGGAAACAGCTTGGCACAATTAATTTATTGATAAATGAGTATGCCTATTATGTACAATCATTGAAATATATTTTTATAAAGACTTCAATTCATTTCTTTACACACTTAAAAAATTATCAAGGGTGTTAGAATGTTTACAACCAGTAATTCTACTTCTGAGATAGAAATATAAGGGAATAATATCAAGCATAGAAAGAAAACAAAGTCTTCATGTCCTAAAACATTAAAATCTTTAGAAAGAATTTTTAGATACAAAGAAATGAATAGAGTCCAATAGTAGCATCTTCCATTTATTTCTTGAAGTATTACAATCCTTTGTTGCATGCCAGTTATTGTTGAAATTTTATTATTTACTAGTCACCTATTTTATAATTTATTTTGTAATCTTAAGTTATTTAAATGGATTTATTGTAGCACATGAAATATTAGAGAGAAGCATACTAAATTGAAAGCATACTCACATGTGATTTTTGCTAAAACAATGGGAAAGTCATCAAATACAACTCATCTGGTACATAGTGAGATCACTACTCAATCAAACACTTCAGTCAGAGAAAGAGCCATAGATAAACAGATCACAAGAGAAGCCCAGAAAAATTGCTGGTTGTTTAGAAATTCTATCAGCATGAAGGACTCCTGAGTTTCCTTCTCTCTTCAGCTACATTTACTTCATTTTTTATCTGACCATATGTTAATACTATATGTTGAATTTTATTTAAGGGAAAATTTTGTTGCTTTTCTCTTTTGGTTTTAAAGTACTGGGGGAAAAAATCCTGCTTTGTTCCCACCAAATCTCTATCAGAATGTGTCCTTGATCTTGCTGCTGCTGATTACACTTTTCCACAGAGTTACATGGAAGACAACAATCTCCAACTCAGTAGTCAATACTGTAGTTCTTTTATCACTTGTTACTGAAAACTGAAATGTGAGGTACTGGGAGTTGAACCAGATCTTCCAGGTACAGGAATCTTATCACAGAACTGCATATTTTCCAAAATGCTTCTGGAGTCTGGGGGAACCAATATGGCTTCGTGTTCAAGATGAGCACCAGAGGAATCATACACATAGCTAAAAGAATGTACTTAAATGTTAGGTAATAATAGTATGTTATAAAAAAAAAAATTCAAATAGAGGCAAGGGACAGCTGTCTCCTTCTATCTAGGAATTACTCTTGGAATTTTTTTTTTTAAAGCAAGTTAAGCATCATGACATTTATAGTAGAAATTTAACTTGTGAGTTCATTATCACACGTGCAGAAGTTAAATAAAAATCCATTCACCTTTCCTTCAGCTATTGACAAGTGTTACTCAACCTTGGTTCTTTTCATTTTTACATGAAAATTTGTGCATATTTTATTTCTCTAATCAAACTTTCAATACTGTAGTAGGAAGAAGTTAGTGTGATATGCTGAAGGTTTCTTACATCTATCTATCTATCTATCTATCTATCTATCTATCTATCATCTATCTAATCAACCTCAATTTTTTCTTCCTCCTGTCTTCTACCTCTCCTCCACTCCATCCATTCCCCATTCATTTCTATTCATAAAAGGGAAGTCCTCTTGTGAATGTCAACAAAACACGGCATAACAAGCTATAATAAGACTAAGTACTTAGTCTTGTATTAAGGCTGAACAAGGCAGCCTAGTTTGAGGAACAGGATCCTAAAAGCCAGCAAAACAGTCAGATACAGCTCCTGTTCCCACTGTTTGGAGTCCCCAAAGAAAATCAAGCTACACAACTGTAACATATATGCAGAGGGCCTAGGTCAGTCTCATGAAGGCTTTCTGGTTCTTGGTTCAGCCTCCGTGAGCTTCTTTGAGTCCAGGTTAGTTGATTCTGTGGGTTTTCTTATGCTGTCCTTGACCTTTCTGGCCCCTACAGTACTTCCTCCTTCTCTTTTTTGGAATTTCTGAGCTTCATTTAATGATTGACTGTGGGTCTCTACATCTATTTCCACCAGCTGTTAGATAAAGCCACTCTGTTGACTATGGGACAAGGCACCAACCCATGAGGCTTCTTTTGTCTTATTTACTTCTTTGTTCTCTAAGTCTGTCCTGCCAAACCCATTAATGGATAGAATTGATATGCACATGAGGAGAACAGCAGATAAAGATACAAGTGGAAACCAGACAATGCAAACTAGGGAATGGGGTCACAATCATCTTGTATCAGCCCTGTGTGTGTTTACTATAAAAATCATGCTGGTCATAATGCACACTCAGGATTTTTGGTGTGCTTACTGGTACAAAATGTGTTCATGTTGAAACGAGGTAAAAGGGTAAGATTTCATAATGGAGTGAAGTGAAGTCATTGTGGAAAGAACAGAAGGCATCAAAGTCATTTTTATGAGTACTAGTTAAAATGATTTGAAATTTAGTTATAATGATTTTTGTTATTAGCATAAATTAGTAAGGTAGCCAATAGATACTGAGAACTTATAACCTCAAGGCAACAGTTTTAAATACCTTACTTATCAAATTTCTTTAATTCTTGAGAATTTTATACATAGAAAAAAATTACTGCATTCTAAGTACATGAATCACCACATAGATTATTTAATTATATTTTATTTTACAAATCTTTACATGTGTAAATAAAGTGACAACTAATAAGCTTAGCAAATTACACATGGTGCATAGGTTTGAAGTCTCCTATGTTGTGCTGTTCCCTAATTGTGGGGCATCTATCCATGGAGAAGCAAACAGATGCTTATCAAGCATGATCCCAATACATTAAGTACACGGACCTTGGTAGCATAAAATAATCTTATCTTGGTAGTATAAAATATAAAGTATCTTGATGGTTTATTAATTTGAGATATCAAAAAGAAAGTGGGGGTCTGAGCGATAAACTTTCTGGTCACGTCAGGAAATTAAAGGTACAAGGGAATCTGGTTAGGAGCTTACTGATGGTACATGGCTCATTGTGGATCATTGTTACAACTCACTTCTAAGACAGAAGGCCTGTGACTACTCAAGTCTTCAGAATCACTTTCTGGACAGTGATAACTCAATTGTCACTAGTAAAAGATTTAAAACTAGTTTTTATGGGGAAAAAACTGTAAGGAATGACTTTAAGTAAGATAATCCTCTCCTGCCTAATATGGGTTAGAGACCTATAAGGCCACTGAAGAGCTAGGGAGGCTTATTTTTATTTCAGTGGGTATTCAATGCAGCACATTAGTTTGGTTTGATCTACTGAACAAGCCACCCAAGTGTCTTGAGTTGGTTAGGGAACTCAATATTGAGTCTTAATCTTATGAAAAATAAAGTCTTATTGAGAGGGAAGTGACCTCATTAATGACTAGAGTTTCTTTTCTTATATTTCTATGTTCTTTTGAAAACAAAATAGTCAAATGTAGAAACTGAGGTGTCTGTGAGATTTTTTTTTTTTTTTTTTTGGTGGTTGGCATTTCTCTCAGAAAATGAGGGGATGATGTCATGTCACAAGAGAGGTGTAAGGATAAGTGTGAGAGTAAGTCATTCCTTATCAAGGAAGATTCATGTACACTTCTAAAATGCAGCTATCATACATAGAAGCACAAAGAGAACAAATGGATCTGTCAGACAGACTGCTGATGATAGGCAAAACATTGAAATGAACAGCAGATGATGCAGGAAGCTTGAAAAGCACTTGATACCTCCATCAGCTCACTGTGTACTGGTTGCTAAGCTAAGCCATTGTCTTTTGCTGAGTGAGGTATA
This sequence comes from Sigmodon hispidus, assembly GCA_004025045.1. Lineage (NCBI taxonomy): Eukaryota > Metazoa > Chordata > Mammalia > Rodentia > Cricetidae > Sigmodon > Sigmodon hispidus. Next base: position 28,109 of record PVIH01015826.1, read on the forward strand.
GATTTTTAAGGAAATCTTCCAGACTTGGGACTAGGGAAATAGTTTGATGAGTAAAATATTTATCAGAAAAGCATGAGGACCTGAATTTGATTCTCAGCTTTTGCATAAAAATCCAAGAGTAGTAGTATGTACTTGTGGTCCTTGTGTGGTAAGGCAGCAAGAGTTGGATCCCTGGGGTTGGCTAGCCAGCCAGACCCAGTGAGTGAGTTTTAAGGAAGTAAGAGGCTTTGTATCAACACACAATGTAGACTGTGCCTGGCAAATTATACCTGAGGTTGATCTCTACCTCCATGTGCATGTGTATAAACATGCACACACAGGAACACACACACACACACACTAAGCAATTTAGTTAAAAAAAAGGGATACACACAAAGAAAGCTTCAGGTCTTGACCCCTTTCTTCCATTTTCAAAGGCAACAATTGCATCAACTAAACCTTTGCTTCCATAGACATCAGTCATCTTCATAGACATAAGTCCTCTTCATAGACATCAGTCATCTTCTGTTGCCTTTCCTTTGGTGTAACTACTGTTAGGATCACATGAGTAGTCCAGGAAAGAGTTTCACAGTTCCTGGTAGAATAACAATTGTACTATTTATTTTTGTATATGAATCAATATATTGTCTGAGCAACAGGTGTGGATATGTTGAAGGTAATTTTGTCAGCTTAGTACAGAGACAGAATAGGAAAAAGGCAGATAGACTTAAAAATGAGACAAACTGTTTAGTGCTACCATCAATGAAAACCAGGTGCTACCTAGCACATTTCTCCAGAATATATGATTTTTGAATTTCCTGAAGCTTGCATTGACTTTTTGTCTTTTTAGAGAACTCTCCAAATAAGTGACACTAAGCCTCAAATTCTTGATTATAGATGTGTAAATGTTTCTTGAACTATAGACTTGAAATCCTGCCACCATCCCACCACCACAGTTTCTAGAATAAACTAGACTTCTTTTTAGTTTACTTTAGCATTAGTCACTGCCTTTATAGGTCAGTTCTGTGAAGATCTCCTTTGAGCTAACAGAAACATCATATTGGTTTCCTCATTAAATACCTAATTAGAAACAATCTTTGACCCCTGTTCATTTAGCAGACCTACAAGAGTCATGACAATGCTCTCTTAAAATTTATCTTTTAACCGAAGACTTTCAATTAGACGCAAAAGTGGATAGCATAGCATAATAAGATTATCAGTTTCAGGAAACATCAAGTGAAGGCCCATCACACTTTTTGCTCATCTGCTTTATGTTTCTCCTTTTATGGCTTTGAAGCAAGTATCAAAGACCATATTATTTTATCCATAAAATCTGTTATGAATCACTGATAATAAAAACTTACTTAACATGACAAAAATAGTAATATCTCACACAAAATAGGTGAGAAATAGGTTACTTTTGTAACAGATAACAATAGAAACACATGCTAAGATATATAATATATACTCTAAGCCTCTTTTTTTGGAACAACTTTGCCCATGGATATTCTATATGAAATAAATGTTTAAGGACACAAATAGATGTGACCCCTGTCTTCTTTTTTGATATTTGAGGCAAGACTTCAGGCTAGCCCAGAGCTCACTGTATATTGAAGATGATCATGACTTGGGATCCTTCTCCAATTCATATCTCAAGCAATCTCAAACCAAGAGTCAAAGTTTGTGCCATCATGTCTTGTAATATTTAGCTTTCCCTTAACTCATATGTTTTATTTCTGCATAAGTTACTTTTTCACCTGTCATGACAAAACATCTTACAAAAGTTCATAATTTGGGAGTACAGTCCAAGACAGGAACAGCACAGCAGGAGGAGTTAGTGTCAGCAAATCATATTCATGTTTATGGAATGAAAGCAGAGTGACACAGGATGTCTTTCTGTATGCTGTGTATTACCAATGGATAATAAAGAAACTGTTTTGGCCTATGGTAAAGCAGCTTATAGGCAGGAAGAAATTCTAAGCATAGATAAAGAAGAAGGAGGGTAGAGTCAAAAGAGATGCTGTGAGCTGCTGCCAAGAGAGCAAGTTGTAATGGAACCCATGTAAATCCACTGGTCACATGGCAAGACATAGATTAATGGAAATGGGTTGAATTAAGTTGTAAGAGGTTGCTGATAATGAGCCTAAGCCATAAGCCAGTTTGTAATTAATACAGACCTTTGTGTGATTATTTGGGATGAAGTGGCAGTGGGGTTGTGGGTCCAAACTTTGAGGCTAGGCTAGGCCAGAAAAGCTAGAAACTTCTGATTACAGCAGAGAGCAATGGATGCTGGTGCTCAACCCATTTTCTCTTTATTATGCCATACAGGACCCTCAGGCATGAAATGGTCCTCTCTACATTAAAGATAAATCTTCCCACATCAATTTACTCTCTCAAGATTCCTCACATGTAATTTTTCTCCATTCTGATTCTATATTCTATTGAGTTGACAATATTAACCATCATACATTTTATCATTACTATTTTTAATCTCACAATTTAGTTGTTTTAAATACTCAGGTTATTTGCCCTGCATAGGCAACTGTATGTTTTTTCAGACTTGAATTTGGTTGATATATGGATTGAGAAATATATGGCATTATAGCACAGAGTACAAATCCACCAAATTAATAGGTATGAGAAAACTAATTAATGAAGGCTACCCCTGGGCAGGCAGGTTCTAGAACATAATTGCTACCTCCTTATGCTTGGTTGGATTCCAAACTGCCTAGAAAGCATTTTAAAAGAAAAGTAATGTATTGTGATGACTAATCTTGATTGTCAAATTAGGGAAAGGGAACATCCATTGAGGAAGTGCTTTGATTATATTGGCCTATGGCCAAGGCAGTAAGGTATGCTCGTAAGTGATAATTGATGTAGGAGAAAGCTTCAACCCCTGTGGGTGATGCTGCCATGGGCAGGTGATCCCAGGATAAATAAAAAGTTCTTTGAGTAAAGAACCAGAGAGCAAGGCTGTAAGTAGCATCTCTTCATGGTATCTGCTTCAGTATCTATCTCCAGTGTCCTCCATTAACTTACTTCTTTGACTTCCCTCAATGATGGTGAATTAAACCCTTCCTCCCAAGCTGCTTTAGGTTCATGTCTAATTGTTGCAACATAAAGCAAACTAGTACACATACAATAGCAATAATGTGTTCACAGAAGTTATAGATGTTCTTTTGGACCTCATAGCATACACTGCTAGAAGCATCTATTTTAAAAGTTATATTTGCACTATCAATAGATTATTTACCAGACTATGAGTTACTTTCTACTGGTGTGACAAAATGTCAGACAAAAGCATCTTAAGGAAGCAAAGGTTCATTTTCAAGTTTTAGGTTCACTATGGTAGGGAAGGCAAAGCAGCAGAAGTTTGGGGCAGGTATCTGCATTGCAACCATCCTCAGTCATGAAGGAGAGAGTGATGAATGCTGATGCTCATCTTGTTTCTTCTTTATTTTGTCTGTCTTCCCCATGGAATCCAACCAGCCACATTCTTACATAAATGTACAATAATCTAGAAACTCCCTCCCAAACATGCTCAGAGGTTGTTTTCTATGGTGATTCTAAGTCCCTTAAAGTTGACAGTCAAGATTAACCATCATATTTATACCCTAAGCACCAAGAAACAGTTTAGTTGACACAAAGATTGATTGTTTCTGGTTGAAAGGACTCTGAAGATTTGTTGACTTTCCACTATCCACATAGAAATATTCATTTTACTTACTTTGTGGAAGAACATATTTTGTTTAAGCTCTTTTATATTTTGTTAGTATGATACTGTACGTATATAGTACACACATACATATATGTATACATTTACTATTAATATACCATTGTACATATACAGTAGAAACCATTCTTTTGAATATAAAATGCAAAAAATGCATATAATGCAGCCCATGTCGAAAGGCTGCAGACAGCGTTCAAAGTAAAAGGCCACAGTATACTGAGACCTAGGGCTTTGTAATCTGAATGTCTTTAGGAATAAGTTTCTATCTATCTGAGAGAATTAGACTTAGTTAGAACTTGGAGGTTTTTCATTTTATTCTCTTTGTCTCTAATTTGCTCGCTAGTTTTCAGCTTTAATTCTATAGCTTTCCTTTAGCTCTAAATCTACTTCTCAAGTTCCAATTCTCCCCCTTGTTCTACACAGCTTCCACGCTCATTCAACAGGAGGCTTGAGGTTATAAAACTAAAAGTTACAAAAGCTGCATCTGAAGGTCATAACACATTCCTTGAATAAATGATGGGGAGCAGAGTCGTTTTCCATGGCAACACATAGGTGGGGACATGTGTTAGGCACTTTTCTGGTCAGTGGTATTAAAATTGTCCTAAATCCAAAAATATATTTTATTATCTTGCTTGAAACTCCAGATCATACGAAGGGAATTTGCAACCCTTTATTCAAGGCTGTGAAGCCAGTCTATCCTCTGTAGTCCTGACGAATTTTTTATGTAGAGCTGTTTCTCTCTGGTCTTGGTTAATTGGTTAATTGTTATCTGGGACCTGAACAATAAAGGTAGTTATGGCACCTTGAGTTTATATCATAAACTGAGGTTAGAAGTTTGTGCAGAGTGTTAATTGCTAAGGAATTTAGTAGTAAATGCCCTCTGCCTTGCATCTCTGTTATCAGCCAGGCCTGGCTAGAGAAACTGACACAGTATTTTAAGTTGCTTTGTGCTTAATAACCTTGGTTCAGATACTTGGAGCTCTGTCCTTGTGCATATCTGTAAAGTTTTAATGTATGATCTATTTACAGAGACATTCAGTCTAGTTTGAAATTGCTCTAAGATTTTAAATGAGCTAATTGTATGTAGCTTGTCTTGAAGCTAAATAGATATTGTTTTTTTATTTAGCCCGAAGTAGTGATAAAAAATAGAGCCTAAGTGTCTTATAGTCCTTGTGGAATAATAGATCTAGCTATGAAGCATATCCTAGTATATATTCTATATATTAAAATTATTCAGCTTAATTAGAAGTCATCTTTCTAATGATCCATGGATATATGTGCCCATAATACTGAGATGTAATCATGAGATTATATACATATCATATTATTGCATATGTATCATATTATTATATATCTCACATGAGGCTATACATTACAGTACAGGTATTGGAGAGATACCAAAACTGTTTTTAGAGGAGAAATGTAGTGGCACATGAGAAAAATTAGAGAAAGAATCAACCAGAACCAGTTTTTCTGAGTCTATGGTCCTGATAAGCCTTGCTTGATGAAATTCCTTCATCAAGGAGTTATTTTTCTGGTATGTCAACACCTGAATTATCAATTGTCATTTCCTGTATGTTCTTATGGCCTCTGGTAAAAGCCTTTGCTCCCAGAAGCTCTTAGTAAAATAAAATTACATTAAATACAAACAAGAAATAATATTGATTCAAAATATTAGCATAAAATTATTTAAGATGGTTTGATGGGATCTAAGTTATACTCCATCTCTAATTCTTGCTATACGGAAATTAGAAAGGGGTAAATAACTGTTTCAAGATATCAAAGTCTGAAATACTCAAAACTTATTTTTAAGAGTTTTCTAACTGCTTTTTACTTTTACTTAAAAATTTTATTCCATATGTAATTTGTATTATAATTGAAAAATCATGGTGTATAATTTAAATCATGATTTTTAATCCTCAGGTTTTAAGATTATGTTGTTTAATGATCAGTCTTCATCCTGGGAACTAGTTGCAAGGGGTAAGGTACCTGATGCACAAGCTTTGGCACCTGAGTGCAGATCCACTGAAGCGCAGATACAGTGGTATGCACCAGTAATACCACCACTGTGGCATGGGGCATGCAGTTCTAAAGGCAGATGGACCCACAGAACTTGATGAACAGATAATACAGCCAACTGGTGAGCTCCAGGTTCTGTGAGAGAACCTCTGTCTCAAAGAAGAAAAGAAAGAAAGAAAAAAGGAAAGAAAGAAATGAAAGTAGGTAAGAAGGAAGGAAAATGGTAAGAAATGAAGGAAGAAGAAAGAGCAAAAAAAAAAAAAAAGAATGATAAGAAAGACAGATGACATCAACCTCTGCCCCAAACAGGAATAAGTGTAACATGAACACAATCGTGTACTATACATACACACACACACACATGCACACACGCACACAAACACAAATAAAATAAAACTTGTGGAGTGTCTTTATTTTCAATGAGCAAATCTAAAAATGACATGTATTTGTAGGCTTATTTTTTAAAATTTAAATAATATGGTTTTATAATCTTCAATAATTACTTGCAATAAATTTAATTTTGAGAACTCATGATTGCTTTTCTTTTGATATTAGAAATCTTTAAGCTCTAGCTGAAATCAGTGATAATATTAATAAGCACGTAGAATTAAAGGCCCAATGTAGTTCTATGGCCAAAGAGAATTTGTAAGTAGTGGATACACACTAGCTGTTCAAAAAATGCTAAAGTTAAGGGGAACACTCCTCCATTGTTGATGGGAGTGTAAGCTTGTTCAGCCATTCTGGAATTCCAGTAGGGCGGTTTCTCAGAAAACTGATAATCAATCTCCCCAAGGACCCAGCAATACCACTTCTGAGTATATACCCTAAAGAGGCACATTCACATGCCAAAGGTATTAGCTCAACTATGTCCATAGCAGCATTATTCGTAATAGCAAGAACCTGGAAACAACCTAGATGCCCCTCAACTGAAGAATGGATTAACAAACTGTGGTGCATCTACATGATAGAGTACTACTCAGCAGTAAGAAAAAAATTATATCCTAAAATTTGTAGGTAAATGGATGGATTTGGAGAATATCCTCCTGAGCGAGGTATCACAAACCCAGAAAGATAAGCAGGGGTTATACTCACTCATTAATGATGGACTCTAAATAAAAAAAAAAAGGAAATAAAAAAAAGCAAACATGCTCAAGCTGCAAACTACAACTACAGAACAGCTTATGATCTGAAACACCTTGACTGACTCCTTGGATCCCACTCCCTCTAGAGGAACATCTGACTCAGTCTTGATGTTAAGGGGAGAAAACTGGATTTGCCAGGAGTGGAGGCTGAACTAAGCAATACTGGGATCTTGAGACCTTGGGACTGCCTGCCCATGGTGGGGATGGGGAGATGTGGAGAAGAGAGAATGACCTGATGTGGTGAGAGGGGGAAGGGACCTTGAATAAGGATATACAAGGATAGAAAATGCGACTTCTTAATTCATAATAATAATATTGCTAAAGTTTTAATAAGGCTAACTACACTTTCCAATACTTTGTTGAAAAATAAAATAGCAGGATGCTAGAAAAGAACCATAAATGAAAACATCAGAACATTGAATTGATAAAAACAAACCTAGCTGGTATTCTGCAGCTCCCTGGTAATATTTTTACCAGTTTAACCTGTGATCAGTCTTCAGTTTTGAATGTCACTAATCCTTCTTTCTCCCCATTTCTGGCTTAGCATCCTTGGTGCACTCCTCTTTGCCCACCAACTCTTCCTGATATTGAAGCTGCACTTTATTTATCATTGCATGTCTGGGTCTCATATAGGCTCTGCTAATAACCATTGCTCTTTAAATGGTCATTGGCTAAGAGTCAGCCAAGACTTTTGAAACTTTCTAACAGGCAATCAGTCTCTTGGGATAGTTACCCCAACCTTAGTACTCAGTACCTGGAAAGGTAACCCATATATATTCTGACTGAAGAAATACAAGGGAAGTCAACATGCCATCCCCAGGGGGTGCTAAAGCCTTTCAGACTTTTGTTTCTGACTTCTACCAGAGAAAAGTGCTTTCAGTTTAATTCGGGAAACATTTTTGAGTGCCCTGGGTTTCCTTAGAATTGCAAAGATAACCAAGATAGTTTCTGTTCCCTAAGCCTTTAGGCACTGGTGCAGCAACTTCTGAAGGTGCCGAACCACAAGGCTTTCTGCTGACCCCAGGTGCCTGGCCTTTAGACCAGAGGAACTTCAGCAATACTGCAGCACACAAGATATTTACATTGAGGACATGTCTATGTCTGACCATGCAGAGGACTCTGAGTTCTATACATTTTTATGTAAGGGGATTTTTCTCCCCCTTAGCAATACTGCTGACGCTTGGCACAGGTCCTCTACTGCCAATGTCTAGAGTTGATAAGCATCCAGGAAGCTATCCAGTGAGATGGACTCTTCCTACTAGAGTGGGATTGACATCAAAAAGACTTGATTAGCATGGGAACTCCTCACCTCACAGTCTTTTAACAAGTTATTTATTGACTGATGGTCAGTACCAATCATTTGAATTAATGGCCATATGCACATGGCTGTATGCCCAGAAATCTAGAGTGCTGGATGAGCCTAAAGAGAAAGTGACCTCTTTCTGGTTATAGCTTCCAGTTGTACATGGCTATAATACCATAAACTTGACTGAACTCAGAAAGCTACTCTGCAGAATTTTCTACAATCTAATTGCACCTTTATCTTTTTTGATGAAGACCAAAGTTATCTAGTAGTGCCTGTCAACAGAGTATTAAACCAATTTTGAAGAAAGTACATATTACCTATATTCTAAGCTGTGTTGCTAACTATAATTATTCTAGACAAAAAAAGTATTGACCCTTATTTTAACGGCTGAGAATTTTTATAGTGGTCATTATTATTTTTTAAATGTTCAGTTGTTGCTTAAATACAGTAAGTGATAATTGCAAATAGGCATGTCTACCAAAAATTTTATTCTTGTTTCAGCTTTTGTGTATGTTGTAAACAAGATATAAGCTAAGGTCTAGTAAAATGAAGGAAAGAATTTGTAACAGTAGGTTCCTAATTCTTATCTATCCTTAAGTCACAGTCTACAGACATAGAATCTTAGAATCTGGAGAGTTCAAGAGGGACAGAATTAGGAAAGACAGAAAGGTTAATAGTGATGTTACCTGATGTGTGAACTGGGGTATTTTTCTTCTCATTGTACAAAGAGCCAACACAGATGTTTCTAAATAATGTCTGGTTCCACAAAGAGTGTTCCTTTAGCAGCCAGAGTCATATTTTTATGTTATGCTGGCTCACCACACATTTAAAACTGACATACATTGGAGCACTTCAAATTTATATCTTCATTTAGGCCATTCATTTAGTAGGTCAAATCATCATTATATTTCACTGCTGTGGTGGATTTTAATTCATTTAACATTTTAATCTTTCATCAGTTTTTCATTTCAAAGGATTTCATAGTATATATGGGATTTGTATAAATTTGTATGCAGTAAATTTATTCCTTTAACAGTTTTATTCTTTCATCAGAAATTCATTTCGGTGGGTCTCGCCATATATCACTTGCACCTTCCAGTGCAGCTCTAGGTCAGTCTGTAATTGATGCAAAAGCAATGAGGTATTAAAAGAAATTGGGAATATCTGGAATTGGAAAGAGTTCAAGAAGTGGGCCACCGGGAGGGCAGTGCACCTCCCCCGTGAGGTAGTGAGAGAGCAAAGAGGAACATTGAAATCCAAAGCCTTGCATGCCTTATAATTTCAATTCTCTCCTAGTCAAACGATATATATCATACAACTTGTGATCTTAAAACAAAATGATCAGCCTTGCTGCCCCCAAACAGCCCCCATATGGCTGTGTGTGTGCAGGCTTTTGTCACTATTCATTTGAATTAATGGGGCAGTACCTTCCAGTGAACATTCTGTATCCTCCCTCTCTCATGCTGGCATCCATTAAATGATATTCAAATGATAAACATTAATGTAATAAATGTAGCAACTATGCAAATAGCCCAGAGAAGAGGCACATGTGATCTCATCTTCATTCAGAAGCAGATGAAAGCCCCAGCAGTGTACTCCAGTTGGATGCAGAGAACTGAAGCATGAGAGATCCCTGAACCAAAGCGTGGATGGTGATGCTTGCCTTGTGAACATTTGAAAAATAAAGGGCTCTAGAGAAAGTCTTCTCTGGTACCTAAAGCCCTGCCATATAAATGATTGTTTTTATGATAAATTCTGTAATAGTATGATAACATTTTAGACTGGTTGGTGAAAGATATCAGAAGAAGGACTCATGGAATTAAATTTTGGAATTTTATCAATGTCTCTTCAAAAAAATACAATGCCTTAAGAAAGAAATGAGAGAGAGAGAGAGAGAGAGAGAGAGAGAGAGAGAGAGAGAGAGAGAGAGAAAATAAAGCAAGTGAGAAGGGAAGAAAGAGGCAGGAATGAATCAGTGATATGGTGACCATTGTACCAACACACATTTCAAAAACTAAACTGTCCAGTCTCTCCTGGTGTCTCTTACACCACATGTCTATAAATGTTTATTGAACTGAATGCATGGAACCAACTTGAAAGAAGAATATTAGAAATGCACAAATACATGATCCAATCCCATCTGTCTCCCCTATCAATGCAATAGTGTAATCTGTGTCAAAGAATTACCTCTTTCTGCATCTGACTAGGCACAGAATGTAGCCCAGAGGAACAAACTACTCCAACTGATGCAAATAATGATGAGCCGTGAAAAACAGCAAGAGGGTTGTTTGAAGGTTATGATTATTTCCACTCCACCAGTATGTTCACTTTTATGGTTCCTATTAATAGATTATGGATAGTCTGGTTTGAAGAGTTTTCTAAGAGCTCCTGCCCTTGCTGAGGAGGAGATGGGGAGAAGAGAGAGAGAGAGTGACTGGGAGGGGAAATGGGGGGAAGGGAGTTTGAACAAGGGGATACATGGGTAAAAAATGAGACTTTATTCATAATAAAAAGGGGGCGAGCTATCTTTTTTTTCAGTAGCCTAGTGAATAAAGGAAAATGTAAAGATAAGAATAAGCCTTCCTTTGCCCAAGTCATTGGAAGCCACTGTTCCTTCAGGGCTTTCATGTATTGAGATTGCTTCAACACCTTCTAGTCCTATTTTGCTAAGCCTCCAGGCCTTGGAAGGGCACTGTGGGTCCATAGAAGTTAATTGAGAACATCTGTCTGAAAGCTAATTTTATTTGGATCTAAGTCTTCAACCTATCTGTCAAACTACAAATGGGAAGGTGAATTTCCCTGTGTGAACAATTTTTAAATTTTTTATAAGGTAATTGCCTGCATCTTTATGGAGATTGCCTGTTAATGGAGGCTAACAAATGTTGAAAAGACCACATCACAGCCACACCACAGAATCAAGAAGAAAGTCATCCTTCCTATTGTCCTTCACTATTGCTATTTTCCCATCCACAAAACTTTCTGTCAGCTGCAAAATCTAGAGCATATCCAAGTTTGTTTAACTGATCTGGCCTACCAATGTACTTCTTTGCAAATGGGCTATTCTCCCCAGGCACCCCATGCCAGCAATTTCTGGTTATGGTGTTCATCTAAGTCAGTACTATTTTACATATGTATCAACCAGTAGAATCTCTACTTGTTAAGTGGTTCAGATAAGAAAGTTTCGGAACTGCAATCATCATTTCTATGAAAGCCAAGCACCACTGGGTATTAGAGCATTTGAGGCGCAGGAGTAGGGTAAGGTTTGTGAAGATAGTTTTCACTGTTCTTTTAAAGAGACCATGTTTAACTTACTGCAACACGTTCAGCCTATCTATGTCATCTGAGTTGAATTTCCTGGAGATAGCATCTATTTGGGGAATGCTGTCTTTTATCCATTCTGCTGAGCTCCCTTCTAATAGGCATATGTAGATCCTGCACACTAAGGGAAGCATGACAGTGCATATGAAAGTTAGTTTTATGTTTCTTGTTTATTTCTGTTCTTTCTCATCCCCCTCTTCATTCTTCTTGTCAGTCTGTTAGCTTCCTTATGATTTAGGGAATTCTTTTTTTGACTTGTTCATGCTACTTAATATATTTGCAAAGAATTGATTTATGTGTCCTCTGGTCCTGGGATTGAGCATCTGTCCTACAATGCCATGGTACTTGGAGATAAGGTATATTGGTGATGTAAGGATTCCCGGTATTCTATCTAGCTGAGCCACCTCTGGCCCAGGTGGGATGCACCTTGCATGAAGGCACGCCCCTGGGCATAGCTACGTAAATCTTGCAGCACTGTGTACAGAAGCACCTCCCTGGACCCGAAAGCACTTCCCTGGACCCAGAAACACCTCCCGTGCACGCCCCTTCCCTTAAAAGCAACTGTGAGGATGTGCTCCAGTCCTTTTTCTTCTCTGTCCCCTGACTTCTGTCTCGTTCCTCCACCTCTTTACCTGCCTGGGACTCTTCTCTTAAATAAACTCTAGTGTGTGGCCTTGTTACTGTGTACTTGCTCTCATGCGCAGAACTAACAGGTGATGCAAAGGAGGATATGTGGGCTTCTCTAATGTGGGGATTAGTGACCATAAAGAAGATGGTCACTTATCTCTAGTTCTCCCTTAGCTCTAGAGCAAGAGACAGGTTGTGTCAATCCATAGCAAGATGATTGTCACCAGCAGAACAAGTGGAAAGGTCACAGAATGAAGCTTAATCATACTGTCACCTTAATTTTGGGTAACTTCCAGAACTATGAGAACTAATTTCTTGTTTAAGCCATCAGATTTATGTTAATTCTTAAATGAAAGTCCAAGCTGACCAATACATAAGGTGATTAACTTGTATTTATAAGATGCAGATAAATTTTATCAGCATTCTGTGTAAATCAAAACAACTTTGAGATACCATCTGACATTTGTCAGATTGGCTAAGATAAAAGTCACAGATGACAGCCTATGCTGGAGAGGATGCGGAGCAAGGGGAACACTCCTCCATTGTTGGTGGGAGTGTAAGCTTGTTCAGCGACTCTGGAATGTAGGATGGCAGTTTCTCAGAAAAGTGGGGCTCAATCTCCCCAAGGATCCTGCAATACCACTTCTGGGTGTATACCCAAAAGATGTACAGTCGCACTTCAAAGGCATTAACTCAACTATGTTCATAGCAGCATTATTCGTAATAGCAAGAACCTGGAAATAACCTAGATGCCCCTCAACTGAGGAATGGATTAACAAACTGTAGTACATCTACACGATGGAGTACTACTAACCAGTAAGAAAAAATGATATCTCAAAATTTGCAGGCAAATGGATGGATTTGGAGAATATCTTCCTGAGCAAGGTATCTAAAACCCAGAAAGATAAGCAGGGAATGTACTCACTTATTAGTGGACTCTAAACAAAAAAAGAAAAAAAGCAATGTATGTCCAAGCTGCAAACTACAACCCCTGAACAGCTTTGGATCTGAAACACTATGGACTGATACCTTGGATCCCACTCCCTCTAGAGGAACATGTGACTCAGTCTTGATGTTAAGGGGAGAAAACTAGATTTGCCAGGAGTGGAGGCTGAACTAAGCAATACTGGGACCTTGAGACCTTGGGACTGCCTGCCCATGGTGGGGTTGGGGAGATGTGGAGAAGAGAGAGTGACTGGAGGGGTGGGAGGGGGAAGAGACCTTGAATAAGGATATACACTGATAGAAAAGATGACTTTATTCATAATAAAAAAAAGAAAGAGGAAAAAAATCCCAATACAAACAATCTTGCTTCCCACCTCTCCTCTTGACATTATATTGCAAATATTTTTCTTCCTTTGTCAGTCATTTTAATCAACTCTTTTGATTAGTTGTGTAGTACTCCAGTGAGCGGCTGTCACCAACTATCTAACAGACCTCTATTTAGTTCAGATTCTCTGTTATTTTTCAATAATGCTTCAATAAACATTTATGTGTATAGGTAATAAAAAAAGAAAAAATTATCAGCATTCTGATTGGTCATATTGTCCTTCCTAGCTGGAGCTCCACATCTTATTTCCCTGTGGCTTCTCTCTTGTTTAAGAACTTCGTTTAATCCTTCCCTTAGGTTTTCATGGTCTGAGAATGGCCCTTTCATTCTTTTTTTAAAGATTAATTTTATTTTGACTTATGTATATATGTATGGATCTCAGTGAATACTCACTGAGATCAGAAGAAGAAGCTGGATCCACCTGAGCTGGAATTACAGGCAGTTGTGAACCACCTGATGCAGGTGCTGAGAGCCAAGCTTGACTCCTCCGGATGAGCCATCTCCTCAGCATTGCCCCAGATCTTGGAGGATAATTTAGGAATAATTTCTTTCTTCCCTCCTCCTTTCTGTCTCCTCCTCATCTTTCAGTTGAAAATGTCAAATTTCATTCTGGTCTTTTTTTTTTTTTTTCAGATGAGAAAGTAATAAGTTTGTTAGTTCAGTAGAAGGTAATTTTTTTGCTTTACCCAGCTACCTCCAAGGGGTTTGTGTGTGTGTGTGTGTGTGTGTGTGTGTGTGTTTAGAATTTTAGTTATAGGACTAGTGACAGCAGCATGTAGCAACAGAAATAATAACCCAGTATTTTTCTCTAGCAGGTGCTGCCTTTGCATGTCTCTGGGCACCTGCACTTACCTGGTAAACATCATGAGAACTCTAACTCTGTCCCCTAGGCATGTACAGGAAAAGTAAGGGAAGCAACTCCCTCAAATAAAATAAAAAAGGTTGGAGCAAGAAAGAAATAAGAATAAAGTCATCATTTTATGAATGATGCTGTATAAATTGGATGTCTGTAAGAGAATGTACTCTATTATCTTTTATCTGTCAGTCTGTTTATTTATCAGCTATCTATATCATTCATCTATCTATTTATCTGCCTGTTTATTTATCTATCAACTTACCTATTTTTATCTATCTTCTGTCACCTATCTATCACCTATCCATCATCTATTTATTTATCTATCTATTCATCATTTATTTATCAATCAGTCTATCTGTCATCGTCATTCATATATTATCTGCATGTTATTCTAGCTATTTATCTCAACTGATATTTCTCACTAGAGTTAAAACACTCACTATGGAAGAAGTAGAGATCTGCATATGGCAGTTAAGACAATGTCCTTGAGAGGAACCACCATGGCAGAATATCTCCAGACATTAAATTAAGAAATATTTTTGAAAGAAGACCTTGAATCAATAACCATAAAAGAAAAGTTGATAAATTAGACTATATTTAGAATATAAGTTTATCAAAAGCACCATTTAGAGAATTAAAATCAATCCCTAGACTGAGAGAAAATATTTGCAAATCAATATCAGCAAAGTCACAGCAGAAAAGGAATTTAAACAGACAGATGAGCAGGTGGTCAGGAAATGTGATATCAAAATAAACAATCACTTGTTGGACCTCCAGAATGATTGAGAGCAAAATCAGACAATGCCCAGTGTCTTAAGGTACTGAAGGAAGCACATGTTCATCCAATTACTTTGGAAAATAGTTGGCAATGTTGATTTAAGTTGAAAATGCAAATATTCTATGACCCAAAGTTTGCATATTATGACAGATAAGCATATATGCAACAAAATATTTACACGAACATTTATAGTAACATTACTTATAATAGTTCAGATCTGGAAACTTCTCAAATATCCATAAATTATATGAGTATATATGATTTATAGATATATGTATGTATATATATAATATGATACTATATCATAGTACAATTACTAGTTAAGTACTGCATAGAAATATGAATGAGCAGATGACAACCACAGCTAAATATGGGTACACTACAAGAACATGGCATCAAATAAAAGAAGTCAGATATAAAATGTGTACTATACGATGGCATTATATAATGTTTAGGTAGTGCTAAAAGTCTCCATAGCATTTATATTTTGAGGGGAAAGAGGTGACAAGAGTAGTGGGTTTGGAGGTATTTATTGTATTTTTTTATTTGCAGTGGGTGTTGGTGATGTATGTCACATTTATAAATTCATTGAGTTTACCTTTATTTTGAATTATAATTTCACATTAGGGTTGTTTAAAAAAATGACAGTACTATATTTCTCTATTTCTTGCCTTCATCCTGTGTCATGCAATCACCAAATAGGTGGATCAATTTTTCATCATCTGACAATCTCTGCTTTTAGGTGGAGTTATTAAACTGTCCACACTTAGAATAATCAACTGCAACAGTATCTGGAATTTTAGTAGTAGGTTTCTATGTGTGAAGATTTCTCTTTTGTCCCTGTATATTGTTTAACTTTGTGTTAAATAAATATTTTCCAATGTATTATTTTAATTCCTTTGTAATTTTAATTGTATGTTTAAATTATTTTAGTAGTTTATCTGAAATTTAACAGTATACATTTGTAGTTATGAAGATCAGAATAATGTTCTATTAACTTTAATACTGAAAACTGCCCTCATATTTTGCTCTTGATTATATGACTATTCAATAAATCAGACCTTGATAAACACATTACACACTATACACATTCTACATTTAAGCCCATTAGTAAAATCCTACAGTTATCACTTTATACAGCTGTTTTTAAATAAAATGAGAAAAGAAAAGAATTAAAAGCCCAAAATACAAGTTATTTTTGATATTTACCTATTAATTTACTTCAATCAGTGTGTTTTATTTTTTTATGTGAATAAGGTGCACTTTTATTTCAGCCCCAAAACCCTGTTTACTAATGGTGGACCATTACTAGGTTTTGCTTCTTTAAATATTACTGTTTATTTTTTTTTGAGAATTTTCTACATTGTATTTTGATATTTACCTTCTTTCTCTAACCTCTTCCAGATCCACCTCCCTTTCACACTTATCTAACTTTATGTCCTCAGTTTATAAAACCCCATGAGCCCATTTATGTTGCCTCCATTCTTGGTTCTATAACTATCACTGGAGCATGATTGATTTATTAGAGACCACATCCTTTACGTAAACTAACAATTCCTACTCCAGCAGCTATCAGACTTCCTGCCTTCCTTCTCCATGCTAGGATTGTACTTGACTTGAGATTATGACTTTTGTCTCCTAATGGCCTATCATTATGCATTGGTACATTTTTCAACTCCATCAAAAAGTTTTTTTTCTTATTTTTTTTCTTTTTTTAATAAGATGGGAATTGAAACAGAGACCACACAACTATTCAATGTGCAAAGAATAAGAGTTGTGGAGTGTCCATCCTTAGCTGGCATGTTTAATCACCTTTCCTTCTCTTCTCAAGATTCAGCAAGGACCAATAAAGAGCAAGCCAGAAGATTGTAAAAGCCAACTGTAGTAGGTGACTACAGCTAAATACCGTTTTATAGACATAACAGGGCAGGCACACGTTTAAACTCACAACAGTTGTGACAGCATGCCCAAGACTCTGAGAATATACTAATATTTTTTTTCTTTTTTATTATGAATAGAAGCTTCTTAGCTTCAGGAGATCTCACTTATTGATTGTTGATTTTAGTGTCTGTGCCACTGGTGTTATATTTAGGAAGTGGTCGCCTGTGCCAATTTGTAGAAGTATATTTCCCACTTTCTTTTCTATCAAGTTCAGAGTGGCTGGGTTTATGTTGAGGTCTTTGATCTACTTGGATTTGAGTTTTGTGCAGAGTGACAGGCTTGGATCTATTTGCATTTTTCTACACACTACCATCCAGCTATGCCAACACCATTTGTTAAAGATACTATCTTTTTTCCATTGAATGTTTTGGGCCTCTTTGTCGAAGATCATAGGTTTTTGGGTTAATGTCTGCATCCTCAATTCTATTCCATTGATCCACAAGTCTGTTTTTATGCCAGTACCAGGCTGTTTTTCTTACTGTAGCTCTGTAGTATAACTTGAAGTCAGGGATGGTGATGCTTCCTGAGATTCTTTTGTTGAGCAAAATTGTTTTGGCAATCCTGGCTTTCCTGTTATTTCAAATGAAGTTGAGTATTGTTACTTCAAGGCCTGTAAAAAAAATTGTGTTGGGATTTTGAAGGGATGTACATTGAATCTGTAGATTGCTTTTGGTAGAATTGCCATTTTTACTACTTTGATCCTACCTATCCAGGAACATGGGTAGTCTTTCCATTTTCTGATATCCTCTTCAATTTCATTCTTCAGTAATTTAAAATTTTTTGTCAAATAGATCTGTTACTTCTTTGGTTATAGTTATTCCAAGGTATTTAATGCTATTTGCAGCTATTATAAAGGGTGATGTTTCTCTTATTTCTCTTTCAGCCCTTTTATCTTTAGTGTATAGAAGGGCTGCCGGTTTGTTTGAGTTAATCTTGTATCCCGCTACATTGCTGGGTATAGAATTTTTGTTTGACAATTCTTTACTCAGAACAGAACATGACATCTCATAATCTTTTGGCTTCTAAGGTTTACCCTAAAGGAGGACTTTTGCATGGGAAGAGTTGCTTGCATCTTCTTGCTTTTAATAAGCTTTTGCAACAATTTGGATATGATATATTTATGTATGTATCATCAACACTGTAAATACCCTTTCTTTGTTTTACTAATTTATTTTACTTTGGAAAAAACTTCTTACGTGGCTTGTACTAGCTCAGAAGTCATTATAAGTATATACTGATACTTCTGATTCTTTTGTCTTCCTGAAGAAATAAGTTTTACTCTGTTTTGCTATATTTAACATGTACCAAATAGTAGCTTTGCATTCTCTTGAACCTAAGTGTATGCATACACATCTTCCCTCAATGAACCCTTAATAATATCTTCTTAAAAATGCTCCACACTGAAGGTAAATCTCTTTGATTTTCATATAATATCTGGATTAGTCCCCTCATAAGATTAGGGCTGCTTTTATCCCTCTCTTGTATAGTTTCTAAAAGGTGTCTTGCAAAGTGCTCTTTGTGAGTCCTCTAAGAAAATCAATTGCCTTCATGCAAATAAATTTGATGATGTCATATTCAGCATTTTGCAGGTTGATGACTTGCTTTTCCTCAAGTTCAGTTCACTTTTACTTGGAAAAATGGAAGATCAAGAGAAAAGATCTACTAGGGTGTTTGACTGCTTCACTATGTAACAGGTGAGCATACAAGATTAACACAAATAGAAAAATGCATTCTTTTAAAATTTATCTATTATTATCTTCATCCTTAACGTTGACTTACACAGCATATAACTCTGGAGTTCACTTACTGTTGTAACTCTTGGAGAGGCTAAGAATATTGACTTCGTTAGTATCTCTGCCTTTCAAGGAAATGCTAGCTAAGAAGAGAAAGAAAGAACCAGGTGATTTAGTGAGATTGTGTGTCATGAAACTCTGTTCAATCTGACTCCATCAGATCTTTAATTACTGTACAAACAACTGTGTTTGGTCTATCATAAACACGTGCATTTGGCTAAAACTCCTCATCACTACCCCTCCCATGTGCACTCCTTCCTCACAATACCCTTGTTTCTATTTCATGTTAGATGTATTCACCAACAAATGAATAGATAAAGAAAGTTTGGTACATATATACATGGGATTTTATTTAGCCATAGAGAAGAATAAAATTATGGTGTTTTTCATAAATAAAACACAAAAATTATTGTGTTAAGCAAAGATCCCAGATTTGGAGGATATATTTCATATTATACATAGATCCTCTCAATATACACTAATAAATATGCATATGTAAATGTGTCTGTGTGTTTATATACATATGTGTGGTTTAGATCATGAAACTGAAGAGATTATAAGAGATGACAAAGACATGTTTTAAAAATTATTATTTTTAATGGTGTTGGCATAGCTGGATGGAAGTGTGTAGAAAAATACAAATAGATCCGAGCCTGTCACTCTGCACAAAACTCAAATCCAAGTGGATCAAAGACCTCAACTTAAACCCAGCCACTTTGAACTTGATAGAAAAGAAAGTGGGAAATACACTTCTACAAATTGGCACAGGCCACCACTTCCTAAATATAACCCCAGTGGCACAGGCACTAAGACCAACAATCAATAAGTGGGATCTACTGAAGCTGGGAAGCTTCTGCAAAGCCAAGGACACTGTCAATAGGACAAAACACCAGACTTCAGAATGGGAAAAGATTTTCACCAACCCTACAAGTGATAGAGGACTGATCTCTAAGATATATAAAGAGCTCAAGAATTTAGAGCCCAAAATCCTGAATAACCCTATCAAAAAATGGGGTACAGATTTAAAAAGGGAATTCTCAGCAGAGGAACTACGAATGGCTGAAAGGCACCTGAAAAAATGCTCTTCATCATT